>OX387364.1:10851513-11016513 GCA_947563465.1 Archips xylosteana | reverse complement strand
CGACATTTAGGTTGGACGCTAAACGAAGAAGTTTTGACCTTTATCACTTATTTATATTTTTCTTTCACATTTTCACGAATGACTTCCATCTCTTTCTTAACCTAACTAAAGTAAGAGATGGAATATTTTCGTGACGTAATAAAGATCAAATTTCTTGTTTTAAACGGATGTTCGGCGTACAACCTCCAGTGTTGTATATTTTATAAGCTCCTTGGTCACGACGTGCATCTAGATGGCCATGCAGAAACGTGAAAAAAAAGTGTCATTGACATAACTGAATTATTACCTTCTCCCAAAAGTTTCAATAACTTCTTTATACTTAGTTTGCGTGCTAACTCCAAAGAATCTGGGGGTTGGGTTTGTTCTGATTTATCAAACATAAACATAGGTATTCTTAAATACAAAAATGTTACCTGTAAAGCGGAAAGAGGATTAAACATTGTAAAGAGTCCACTGACAAATTAAATAAACCCTAGTATAAAACTCCTATGGGGAACGTGCACATAGACGGTGCTGCCAACTGGGGTCATTAATTTGAATGTTTTACCCTGATAAGTTTCTTTTACTGTCCGCATAGTTTCTCTTCTGTCTTATTAGTGAGTGCTGCCGCCTATAGTTTCTGCACGTTCCCTATAGGCAAATAAAAAATCAATAAAAAAGTCGTCGAATCGCAATATTTTTTAATAAATCAAAATATTAAACCCAGAAATTATGTTTACATTCCTACCTAATATTCTCTGACTGATATATTGACAAGAAAATTACAAAAACAAATCCGTCTGTTAAAATATTTTGACGGTGGCGATTGGTGCTACCTATAATGTATACCTTTTTCGTTTCTGCTTCTTGAGAGGATCCCCATTTGATCTCCCTAAATTATACCTCAGTAGGTTACCTAAATAACCCTGAGTAACCAGTCAATACAACAATTTATTTATACATTATCTTAACAATGGCGTGTCTTGTGTGGAAGAGAGCGATTAAAATAGTACGCGAGAAGTTAGTTTTTCAATGACTCAATAGATGGCGCTGGCGTCGAGTTACATCGCGCTATCGTTTGGTCGACGGAGTTTCGTTGGGTGGATTGCGTTCAGCTATTAAGTTAACTTTGCGCAGAGGCAATATCGTAACCAATGAGGTTAATCCGAGGTGCGATTATTGCTAGTTGAAAACTTTACCAATACCCCGCCGTGTGGACGTGAAATACCGTCCGCTATGGCAATTTTTGAATGGCCGTTAAGGCCTCAAAACTTCTTGAAATAACTAATATTTTAGATGCTCGCTCGCTCCATTGTTAAGCAAGATACTAGTATTAATATCGACTTTAGTTTACTTTAGATATAGATATTGTCCCGTTCTTTCTTATTAATTGAAAATTAAAATTTTCAGCACCACCAGCCGGCAGCCGCTTCCTGTATTTGAATGGAAAATAAGCGTTTATTACTTAAATATTAACTTAATGAAATCTATTTAATCATTGCACGACTAGGGTACTTATGAAGTTTCTGAATATTAGCATTGTGACTCATAGGAAAAGAATGCTATACCTACTTACTATTATGTCACACAACAATACGTGCGGTCATGTGTGTATAGAATTTATATTCCTATGGTTGACATTATCAATATTCAGAAACTTCATAGTTGTGCCATGGATTTTCTTCATAAATAGCAGCCGAAGACTGTGTGTTGTGTTAGTGTCGTTACTGGTCCTGTAACAGGAAACTTCCGATTAATAGGAATGTTGACACCACCAATCAAGTGACGTACTGTATATGAGCTGTCTAAACACAATTCTCTCATAGAGTTTAAATAGCAATAGCAACATATGACGTCACTTGTTCGCATACTCAAATAAACTAACTATATATTTGTTTTAAAGCGACAAAAAATCTAATTTTGCAGTTAATCGAAAATTAATCTGGTTTCAGGGCTAAAATCTAAAATAAAGCGTTTTTACTAGTCTTGTCTTGGAATTATTTTTTAATGGCGTCAACATCCCTATTAGACGAATGTTTTGAAAACGTAATCCACAGATTGATTACTTTTAGGTTGGGTTTATTTTATAACAGTCATGTAAAGTGGACAAATTTAAAAAATGTATTAGCCCATTTATATGAACGTGATATGTTTTGCCCATTATTCTTTTCAAACTTACGTCGAACACAGTTCACGCAATTGACGTTTATTAGAAGTAGGCTTATTGGAGGACAAATGAATCGAATTCCTAGAATTTCGTTTAATAACACGTTCATCCAACTCTGAATTCTGAGAACGAATCTCAAATACTTTTTGCTGTGTTTTTATTGCAATTTACAAACCATTATAAGTTCGAGTCAGCACGTCGACAGCAATTATATAAAAGTAGGTACTCCGGACACTTAACCTTCGAAGCTACCGTGATGCACTAGGCTATACAAAAACAAGTAGATAATATATTGTTCAGTAATAAAACAATTGAATATAATCGTAAATTGTTTCCCGAGACTTCGTCAGCGAAAACTCCGTTTATCGCTAACCCGCGGGAACTATGCATTTTTTGGGATAAAGCTACCTTATATTGTATGTTAATCCAATAATGTATCTGTGCCAAATTAAATCCTAATCCATTTTTAGTGTTGTGTGATATTTGGGTCTGTTTGACCAATGTTGATTTATGCGGAACTGGAGGAAGGGTGGGTATCCTGCATGAAAAAAAAATATCCTACAGACGTAGCAGAGGAGCAAGGTAAAAGTTTGTACACACTATACCTAGAAAAAATACCGTGGAGATTCAAATCGTTTATATAGCTAATGCCATTTACGAACACGCGTGAATTTGTTAAAATTAGACATTAATAACATTGCAATAAGAACCACGGCACGCGTCATCACGGACTGGAGCTATATACTCCTTTCATTAAATATTAAGGCTTATAATATGACAAGCAGTAAACAAAACCCCAGAACAGCACGCTTGTTCATTTCATTAAGCATCACAATGGCTTAACCAAAAGTCTGTTACAAAAGGGATTAATAAATAACAAAACTTGATGCGATTACGTCTCGATACGCTTTTAATGGCGTCAGAGCTTTGACATTAACACTGGTGAAAGTGGCTCGATAATCGATACGAATGATGAATAATCGATACATTGCTCGTATAATCGCATTATCGATTCGCGGGGGGTCTTATATGCCGTTTTATGAAGCAGCTGTTAATCGAGTGTTTATTGAATTGTATGTGGCTTACTGGAGTTAAAAGGATGTTTTATAGAATGTTTCATTTCGGATTTCTACCAAGCTTTATGTGGATTCTAAATAATGATTATAAATAAACGTTTTTTGCATTACGGCGAAGGAAAACATTGTGTGACCTACACACACCCGCGAACTAATTCAAAGGTGTGTTAATTTACATTTACATGCTTGCCAAGCTTCAAAATCCTTTCACAAGCACAAGATTGTGACCAGAGGTGTCTGGCTTGACTTGCGTGAGCTTGTCAGAGCTTATCGTCGATCCGGGCCAATATGAGTTTCTGCACTTGCAAACGTATAAATGGCATTCAAGCGTTTGTATAGACTTGGAGCTTGTAGACGTTTGGCAAGCCTCAGCAAGCGTGTAAATGTAACATAAGAGCTAAGACGTCTTTTTGTCAGAGGTAGCCTGTGCCTAGCAGTGATCACTCCAGCCTATATAAGTCCCACTGCAGGGCACAGGCCTCCTCTCAGATAGAGAGGGCTTGGGCCGCAGGTCCCACGCGGGCCCAGTGCAGATTGGGAATTTCACACACACACCATTGAATTTCTTCGCAGGTGTATGCAGGTTTCCTCACGATGTTTTCCTTCACCGTAAAGCTCATGGTAAATTTCAAATGTAATTGCATCACAGCAGTGATGATGAATTATAATCGTTGTTGGATTTTTGCAATTAAATCGTTGAAAATATTACCTCAATTGATTTACCTCTCTTGAACATCCTCATTAAACGTTTTCTACTCAGTCTAAGTAATATCATCAAATTAATTGAACCGATATGATCCAATTACGTAGCATTAGAAGTGAAGTTCACCTCAAATGTTACCGTTAACACATTTACCAGGTCACATAAGTCAAGGTAACATTACCTTTGCCCGATCAAAACAAACACACACGATTAATTACAATCAATTCTTTCCTCGAACTCATGTGAAGGTATGACAGTCAATTTGTTACAGCGCATCACGACATGTTGGTTAATATGCCCCGTTTGCAAAGATTTTAAAAATGTTAATGTCGAAACCAGAATCAATCAAAGCCTTTTAGTAACCTCTTGCATCGGAAGTTAAGGACAAAGTGCCCACGACTGCGTTTGGTGTATACTTAAGGTTCTGCTTGTAAAATTTCGGCGCTTAAGTCTTTGCGTACTTGGTAAACGTTCGACGAAATTAATTAGAATGGGACAGAATCGAGCTCTTCACATGGTAATCTTACTCATTAGTCACTAGTTCGATAGCTTTGTAGCAGGTAGCAGTAGGTCGTATATGTATAAGCCGGGAACGTCCACTGCTGGACATAGGCCGCATTGACGCCCAATCATTACGGTTGGATCCACTTCACGCTATCACACATCCTTGGACTTGCATCCACCCTGAAGCTGCGGCCTTCACCCAATCGTCCGTCCATCTCATTGGTGGACGTCTGGACGTCCCACGCTGCGCTTGCCAGTCCGTGGTCTCCATTCGAGAACATAATGCCAAGAACGATAATGAATCAAATCTGTCAATTATGTCCAAATTTATTTTGATAATCAAACGGAACCCAAATAAATTTCCGTAAGTACGTACGCATTATTTCCTATTTCTTTTACACTTTCGGCATTAAGCCTTTTCAAGATAACTCTGTCACAGTCGCAAGCTGTTTAATGCTATTTAGTTGAAAGGGTTTGCGTGACACTTTAAACGCGTATTATAAGCTCTCATACTCGGATTATTTATTTTCGGCTTCGCGAAACGAGATTGCTTAAAGTAGCCCAGCTGAGACCCATTGGTTCTTATTGTATCCTTTGAATCAACCCCTTTCTGTATGCAAACTACTGACCAAGACCGGATGTTTGCATTTTTGTGGGGGATAAGTACTACTTATAAGTATTTGCTCTCCATCTTTTATTGTTATCTACTGTCAAGCGAGACAATGTTTTCAAACAATATGCTCGCTCACTTTTTTCTAGACGAACTATATTTGCCATCAAGATTTAGAGGCGCAGACGAGGATTCCTTACAACTCTAGCTCTCTTATAATTGGGTACTAAAGTTGCTCACTTACGAGTAATTCAATGAAGCTGCTTTGAATATTTCGTACTCTTCAAATCGTGCTTCGATTTCAATCGCAAACGATCACACACAAATTTAAGCGATCGATGCAGTTGTTAGAGCGAGGTACTGAAACTAGAAATACTTAGAAGGCATACCACCGTGTGTCAAGGCAAGTTCAATAAAGTAAATTGAAAAGTATTATAGCCCTAGTAATAGTTTTTCTCAAATAATTTCAATGTAAAGACATCGACTTGTTACATATTCATTATATGTATAAATTTACATATTTTTAATGACACCTCTTTTCGATAGCATTTATTTGGTCTGTCTCAAATAATGTACCAGTTAAAAACTAGCAATCACGGTTCATGAGATACAGCCTGGTGACAGACGGACGGACCGCGAAGTCTCAGTAATGGGGTCCCGTTTTTACCCTTTGGATACGGAACCCTAAAACCGATTAATTCGGCTACCTAAAACTACACCTCTTGTATTATTGCTCTTCTTGCATAAATGAGTACTAAGAAGAGCTACACAAGTTTAGCTCTGCTTGTATAAATGAGTCCCAAGAAGAGCTACACAAATTTAGCTCTGCTTGCATAAATGAGTCCCATGAAGAGCTACACAAGTTTAGCTCTGCTTGCATAAATGAGTCCCAAGAAGAGCTACACAAGTTTAGCTCTGCTTGCATAAATGTGTCCCAAGAAGAGCTACACAAGTTTACTGCCAAATAGCCAGCATCAAACGCATGAAATGTCACATCTGAAGCGTGTTCAAACACCCGTGAAATTATCCGCTTTTTGTTAGCAATACTCATGTCAGATTTATACTTTCCATTTCTGCGGGTTACGCAGATGATATACCCATTTATTGTTAATTCAGTAAATATTTGGGTATATTAAAATTTTGGTCATTTGAAATTTTTTATGTGTTAGAGTAGAGAGAAATTTGTTCAACATTAACAATTATTCAAAAACATACCAACTAAAGATCAGCACTAGGCTTCGTCAATACTCGTAGGAACTGTAATAAATAATACAGATGTCATTAACACAATACAACAACTCAAAAACGATTATCCGCAACATGAAACCTAATAGAAGCGTGTTAAAAAGGTTAAAGGTTGAGTATGTTTGTATCCGAATATGTCCAGGAGAGCCTCTCAAGCTCGCACGCAAGTGGACAGCATCAAACACGCACGGAATGTCACACCGGCCGGACACGTGCCGCCCGAACATTCGTGAAATTGTGCGCTTTTTGCCGCTCTGATGATTTGCATTTCCATTGTTCTGCCGGTTTATGGGGATGTTGCTCGCCTTTTTATTTTGTATTATGGCAAGCTTTGATTTAAATAAGTGATTGCTAAGAATTCTGCTATTGTCTGAATATTGCTAAATTACTTTCTCCTCCGATTACAATAATATTTGATTGAAACGTCATCACATCATCATCATCGTTCCAGCTTATACCTATACGTCCCACTGCAGGTCACAGGCCTCGTGTTAGAACGAGAGGGCTTGGGCTGTAATTCCCACGCGGGCTCAGTGCGGATTGGGAACTTAAAAAGTCTTAAGTGTATTAGAATCGGCATCCACCTACATTACATTCCCTTACATTCAAATGACTTCCTGGTACGTTAAATCTAATATAATACTTACAATAAACAATAAAACCGCGCATAATATTTCAACAGAGCCGCGCGTGATTCATGCGAGTCCATTATTGACAGATGGAGTGTAATGGCAGATTGATATACGCTCCATTTAATCGATACTTGCATAATCGATTCCTTCTTGAAGGATATGGAGCCTTTAGGAAACGTTTTATGTGTGTACGTGAAGTGAGCAGTCATGTGTCGTTAATGTTAAGTAGGTAGATAAGTAAACATGCCGAAATATATTACAGTGTATGTAGGTATTTTCCGAAAGGCTCCATATCCTTCAAGAAGTAATCGATTACGCAAGTATCGATTAAATGGAGCGTATATGTCTGCCATTACACTTTATTTTGTAAGTATTTATGATGAGTTTAACCTTTGAAAAGATAAAAGAAGAACATACCTTACAACTGTCAACAATAAAATGTACCTAAATGTTTACAAACAAAACAAAAAATTCATCATCATCATCCCAGCCGATGTATGTCCCACTGCAGGGCACAGGCCTCTTCTCAGAATAAGAGAGCTTGAACAGTAGTTCGCTACGGATTGGGAACTTCACACACTCCATTGAATTTCTTCGCTGGAGTCTGCAGGTTGCCTCATGATGTTTGCCTTTACCGTAAAGCTTATGGTAAATTTCAAGTGCAATTTCGCACATTTTCGAATAATGCAGAGGTGCGAACCCGGGCTCGAACCCACAACCCTTGTCTTAACAAGCTATACATAGGTTAAACCCCTAGCACGACTTAATCAAAAAAATAATATAAGCAAATGTTCTTAGCTCAACGTCGAAAGGCGTTACTTTTTAAAATTAACTTTTTTTAATTAATTACTTTCAATATCCTAGAAAAAGTAAGTTCCCAATCCGCACACGCCCGCGTGGGAACTACGGCCCGAGCCCTCTCTTTCTGAGAGTAGGCCTGTGCTCTGCAGTGGGACGTATATAGACTGGGATGATGATATTGTTGATCCTAGAAGTAGGTGTCAAAATATCCATGGATACACATACACTCGCTTCATTTGCAAGTCGCGTGCGCCTTATCTCATACACGTATTGACGGCTACCGACGCTCTTTACGATACAGTCCTTTATTTCTTTTTCTTCAATAAGGACGTCTAAATTCGAACGTGTATTTATCACACCCTGACAGTTATGGCGACAGCAACATGGTCCCGATAAAACCAGTGTATTGGCAGCTGCGTCATTTTATGCTCATTTATTATTTGTAAAACGTTTTTCGGACCCCAGATTATTTTTAAGAGTAATGGTGTTTTGTTTTGCGACCGGTTTGAGTGTTTATTTCTTAATTATAATTTAGGTGTTTAATGCATTCGATATCTGAGACAAGACTTATGTCTCAAAGACTTCTAGAGCACAATAAGATTTAGATTTTTAGATGCTTATAAGACAAAGTCGTCGTCTAAACTTTTCCGTGTTTGGTTTATGCGCCCGAAAGCATTAGTCATCCAAAATTACTGTAGTAAGACAGAAAGTATTCAAAGAAAAAGATTATGCAACTTTTGTATAAACTTAAAGCATTCGCTGCGCTGTCAGACTCGAGACTTCCTCAAATGCCACAAACGCATATGTGCGCTCAAATGACTGCCAATCTATGACAGCGGCACTAGACGATAGTCATAAAAACGCATAATACATAATGCGTTCCATCAGTGAATATGTTAAAGCTCAAAACGCATCAAAACAAAAGAGTTTTCTCAAAGTCTATTATTAGTCTAGACGACATAAATCTAACTAAATTTCTGTGTATCGGCATCACTTCCGATTAATGGCATTAGGGTCTTTGACACCCGACGCCCGGCAACCACATTTTCGGCACGGGCCAACCGTCCAGTAATTATTCCGAATGTCAATAAATAATAAAGTGGCTGCGTACGTCTTGAGTGCTCGTTCGTCTCTCTTATCTCGACTCTTAATGCGCCTCTTTGCTTTGGTCTTTTTTCTTTTTTTATTCCTTTTCAACTTGTCATCCAGTGGTGAGGTTAAAGTCTGTGTTGACAGCGCGAAGGTTTTATGTTTTAATCTCGTCTTAATGTTCGATCGCCAGTATTAGGCGGTTATAGCTGGCCACTAATAATTCTTATCTGATCCGTACTTAGTCATGTCGATAGACGAGTATTTTTATCACTCTTTAATCAATGCTTGTTTAACAAATTTTATCCAACGAATCAATTCGGATTGCGACTTTGAAACAAATTAAAAGCAATTGATCAATTCACGTTTAAAATATTATAGACAGTTGAGGTGTGGTCGCATATTCGTACCCATCCATCGATCACGGCGTTCCGAGTTTGAATTTATGTTACGTAATTGCGGTGCGTGTGCGCACATTGCGATGATTTCGCTTATTATGTATGATTTATTTGTGGTATTTCTGTTACTATGTCTTCACAAGAAGATATCTAATAGTACATTACTGCAGCGGCCGCGAAATAGGGGATTGCCGGCCGAGTAGTTATAGATGGCCGAGTGTTAACGAGGCCATCTAGAGATACGAGGCCGGCAATCCCTGTTCGTGGCCAAGGCTTGTATAGAGTTTTTCTCAAACATGCATCACCATCACCACCATCATCATCATCACCATCATGATCAACATCATCATCAACATCATCGTCATCACCATCACCATCATCATCATCATCATCATCATCATCATCACCATCATCATCATCACCATCATCATCATCGCCATCATCATCATCATCATCATCACCATCATCATCATTACCATCATCATCACCATCATCATCACACCATCATCATCATCATCATCATCTTACCTTACCTTAAATAAGCGTAGTGGCAGAATGTCTTAATGAACCAAAACGCAAATATTGCTTATAGTTTTTTTTAATGGCTAAATGCTATGATGCCATAGACCTATAAACGTCATGGTATGAAACAATAGACGATCACTTTGCTGGCCTTGGCCAGCAAAGTTGTATGAAATTCCATTATTGACCTCTCGTCTCGTCGTCCTCCACCACCGGCTGCACCTGCACCTGCAACGTGACAGTTCGTGGCGTATTATAAGGAACATAACGTCAATATTTCATAGCATGTTTGAGAAAATAATTGATGAATAATGATGATGAAAATAATGATGATGATGATGGTGATGATGATGATGATGGTGATGGTGATGACGATGATGTTGATGATGATGTTGATCATGATGGTGATGATGATGATGGTGGTGATGGTGATGCATGTTTGAGAAAAACTCTATACAAGCCTTGGCCACGAACAGGGATTGCCGGCCTCGTATCTCTAGATGGCCTCGTTAACACTCGGCCATCTATAACTACTCGGCCGGCAATCCTCTATTTCGCGGCCGCTGCAGTAATGTACTATTTCACGTTCACGTCAACGTTCGGGTCACGTTGCAGGTGCAGGTGCAGCCGGTGGTGGAGGAGCGCCACGAGAGGTCAATAATGGAATTTCATACAACTTTGCTGGCCAAGGCCAGCAAAGTGATCGTCTATTGTTTCATACCATGACGTTTATAGGTCTATGGCCTCATAGCATTTAGCCATTAAAAAAAAACTATAAGCAATATTTGCGTTTTGGTTCATTAAAACATTCTGCCACTACGCTTATTTAAGGTAAGGATGGTGATGATGATGATGATGATGGTGATGATGATGATGATGATGGCGAAGATGATGATGATGATGGTGATGATGAGATGATGATGATGATGATGGTGATGATGAGATGGTGATGATGATGTTGATGATGATGATGATGGTGATGATGAGATGATGATGATGATGATGATGATGATGATGATGATGATAGTGGTGATGATTATGATGATGATGGTGATGACGATTATGTTCATGATGATGTTGATGATGATCATGATGGTGATGATGATGATGGTGGTGGTGATGGTGATGCATGTTTGAGAAAAACTCTATACAAGCCTTGGCCACGAACAGGGATTGCCGGCCTCGTATCTCTAGATGGCCTCGTTAACACTCGGCCATCTATAACTACTCGGCCGGCAATCCCCTATTTCGCGGCCGCTGCAGTAATGTACTAATACTGCATTGTCAATATAACGAAAAAAAAATGGGAACGCTAATCGGCAAAAAACGACAACTTTTTACAACAGCTTAACTTTACAGATGTAACACTTTTAGCCACCATCGGGCCAAGGTCGGCACCTAAGTTCAAACTGCGGTTGTACAGATACAGGCTGATGCTCAATTAGTGAGCAATCTTCACCACAACTCTGTCAAGGTCTGCCATTACTATTAGGATGGTACTTAGGTTTTCGCGTACTGTATCTTTTGTACACAGGAGGAAGTTAACTCCATACGTTTTTGCTGTAATCAAAAGTCAATAGAAAGAGAGGAAATCCGAACGAATGTTTTTATTAGAGGCGTTTCAAGTTCAACGTTAAGTGGCTTTTAAGACGCAGTCATCACGTGTAATTTGTTCCGTATTGTTTCGAAAATTATGTAGGGAATTAGATAAAAAAGTCGTTAAACATTAAGTTGCGGTAAAAATGTTATTACCAAATCATTGCAACATTAAGTCACTTAAGATACGAAAAAAGCGGTTTAAAACAACGACTTTAATTCTAGAAACCTACACACTTTTTTCTAGCTCGTTGCTGTTCTATGAAATTAATCAACTATGTATGTATCTAATTTGTAATTTATATACATTTGCAAGTTTTTGGTTTTACGGTGAATTGGAAGTATATCTGTAATGCCGTGTAAAATTATGATAAATAAATAAAGAACGTGATAAAAAACGGCTACCTGAAATTCTATGCTACATCAAGCTATAACTATCGCACAGTATGTCCCTCCAAAGCTCTGTTGAGCTTTGCAAAGCTCTGTTGGGCCTGTTGGCCCATATTCCAACAATGTCGCCGGCACAAAGCATGCACTTTCGCTTGAGCCAAGGCAACATTGCAATACACCCCATACATTTAGTAATCCCACGGAATGAGAGGACATCCCCGCTCTGTCATTAGCGGGCCGAGGCGCCACCGCTTGCCTGTCATTTGGGTATATGTAACTGTCCTGAATCTAGCGTTTCTGGTCGGATTAATTCTGTTTGATGAAGACCGCCATGATAATTTCGCTGTAGGTATAAGACCTAGATTCTGTGTAACTACATACGCGCTGCACCATTGCTACACCACGTTGTGGCCTGTATAAAAAAGGTTGAGTATAACTGCTATAAATAAACAAAGTATATGTAAGCAAGTTAGGTATGAAGTATCTTTTTTCTGTATTTATTTTTCAACTTCATTTTTATTACTTTTACGGTCATCCCGTGAAAACCATATACCTAACTTGTTTAGAGTTGCACAGTAGCGCCATCTCTTGGTCCAGGTGAGCGGTTAGTTCCGAAGGAGTGTTAAAGTCTCTCGGTAGAGGGCATAACATAGATGCGCGCTTTATCACTGCATAAGGTGATTATAACAGACTGGAATGTACGATGTATGGGAAAAATTCGTCGCTAACCTCTAGACCAGTGATGGTGTAGGGGTAAGCACGCAGCACGGAACGCTGAGGACCTGGGTTCGATTCCCAGCATTGGTCTTTTTTCTGGGGTTTTTTTCTGTGCATCTATATTTCAGTTTTTATTTAGTTTGAAATATAAAGTATATGTACTTAAATCTCTAGTACCTATTTCAGAATAGAAGATTGAAGAGGTATCTATAAGTAATAAAACTTCTTACTATGAAAACAATGACAAAGATGGGATTCGCCCGATACCTATAACCATAAAAAATATAAAACTGGTCAAGTGCGAGTCGGACTCGCGCACGAAAGGGTTCCGTACCATTATCTATAAAAACAGCAAAAAAATCACGTTTCTTTAAATATTTATTTTATTCTTGTTTTTAGTATTTGTTGTTATAGTTGCAACCGAAATACATCATCTGTGAAAATTTCAATTGTCTAGCTATCACGGTTCGTGAGATACAGCCTGGTGACAAACAAACAGATGGACAGACGGACAGCGGAGCCTCAGTAATAGGGTCCCATTTTTACCTTTTGGGTACGGAACCCTAATAATTCTGTAAGTAGGCCACGAAGGGGTCTTTAATGTCTATTTTTTTATACTATCAACCAACGTTTTCAGGAAGACAGAATGTGCCGCAATTGACTCGGCAAAAAGTCATTTTTCAAACAAAACGAAGTAAATTAAAAATATGTAAAAGAAAAAAAATACATGAGTACCAAAATATATTTCATCATTACTTAATTTACTATATCTACTTTTTATCGGGATGTATGGGGTCCCTTAGTTAAGTACTTAATTCAAACATCTTAGAGCTGTATTATTATACACACTACCGATCATGAGAAAATTGGTATAGTCTTCAAACTAGGCAGTTTCAGGCTTGTACCAGTAGACTGGTATCGGGCTTCTAGCGATGGCTCTGAAGGTCGCACTACGGGCCCCGTGACATCGATAATTACACTCCGCGCCCTGACCCGCTTGCGGTATTGTCGTACACACAAGTGATAATAGGTAATATAACAATAAAGCCTGTATTACCCGAATTTCGATATGCCTTGCAGCAAAGGCTTCCACCAACTCCTTCCACTGCTATGTGTCTGCCGCTATTCTTATCCGTTCGGGTCCTATATGGTCAACTTGAATTCATCTTCCCATCTTATTGCTTTGCGACCTCGGCTCCTAGCGCCATCCCTTGGGTATCAAACAGTCATCTGCTTGCTCCATTTCTCCTTTTTACAGCAGAGTATAATAATATTATGTCCAGTCCACCTCCATTGAAGTTGATCAATATGTGATAGGATGTCTGTTAATTTCGTCTTGTGCCTGATGTGTACACTTCTAACTTTGACGATTAGTTTCACACCTAGCATGTTCGTTTCGTTTCCATTCAACAGGTAATATAGAACGTTGGAAATATTTGTGCACCTAGCTTGGGGAAAGGGGTTCCCTCCGCGTACCAGGCTCTGCAGTGTTCAAAATTCAAGCCAAGTCAAAAATTTTTAGCCAGCATTAAAATTTTGATGTGATTCGGTATCGACAAAAGAACGTTTAAATGTTTATCATAATATTTAATTATTCAACAAATAATAAAAGGGGTACAATTGAAATAAAAACTATCCCAAAAATAATCTAACTTTAATGTACAATTCGCCTCTGTCCCTGCCGAAGAGTGCCCATAAGGCTGGCAACATTTCCGCGCTGGATTGTAATGCCAATATGTTGGACGATATGTTGGCGGGTCACGGGTAAAGTAAAGTATTTATCATTAAATTATTATGATCAAAAAATATCTTCTAAATACTAAAAATTAGTGATTTACAAGGTGGTGTTATAAATAATTTTTGTGTGAGACTGTACCGCACCATCAAGCACGTACCGTCGACAGCCGCCTAATGGTATATTGGCAGTAATTCGCGCTGTTGATCTTACACGTTTAACAGCTGATCGCGTGACGTCATCAACGCGCATCACCCATTACTAAATGGGACTACTAGCACGATGAGGCCGTGCCGCGAGATATTGTAGACCACCAGTCATTCGAGCTTGTATATGTCTTCATCACTATTTCAGCCAAAAGACTTCCATTCACACGACACGGTGTTCGCTCCGACAACGCCATCTTTTTTTTTTTACAATATA
Organism: Archips xylosteana; assembly: GCA_947563465.1. Lineage (NCBI taxonomy): Eukaryota > Metazoa > Arthropoda > Insecta > Lepidoptera > Tortricidae > Archips > Archips xylosteana. Next base: position 11,001,926 of record OX387364.1, on the reverse strand, counting down.
GGCTTGTGTTTGACCACAATCACGCCTGATGGAAAGCGAAAATGAGGCCTACGATGGATGCTTGCCTAGTAAGGGCCGGCGCTCACTGACGGCATGGCACGGCATGGCATTTTATTACTATCAAGTTATTTTGAATCTTATTTCAATGAGTTTAGAATTCATGTTACTTTATTGGTTATGCGTTGCGTCATCCCTCGGCACGTCGCGGCATTGTGGTATCGAAATAAAGAAACATGAATTCTAAACTCATTGAAATAAGATTCAAAATAACTTGATAGTAGTAAAATGCCATGCCGTGCCATGCCGTCAGTGAGCGCCGGCCCTAAATGCTCACTCACCCTAGACTTGAATTTAGGGGAATAAGCAGAAAGAAGGCAGTTGAGCGCGATGTTTCGCGCGCCCCCAAGCAGTGCAAACCGTACAACAAATACGGGGCACTGTAACCGGTACGCGCGCGCTGCACAACTACTCAGACCCTTCCTCCAGAATGGCTTCAATAGGCAATAGGCCGGAACACGACAAGTCGCTTGGCGGCCTGGCTCAACCTATCGAAGCTGTATCGCTCCTTTAGCACCACCCAGGGATCACTAGGGTCTCGAGGGTAAACCTACGGACGCGAGCGATTTCAACCTCCAAAATCTATTAATTGCAGACGAAGTTAACGCGTCGTCACACGGCGGACACGACGTACAAAATACGCGTTCTTAAATCTACATAAGCACGACGACGTCTGTACACGCGTACGCCTACATACATCGCGCGCGCACTCTTCTGGATTCGGGCGGTGTCCGGCAATCTGCGCCTTGAAGGGTGGGGTAACTCGAATCGGTGCGGGGCGGAGCGTGTCCATTCTGTACGTTAGTACTATTATAATATTCTGTTGCGTCGTCTTGAAAACCGAAGTATAGAACGAATTTTTTAAGGTGTCCCGATCTCGTTATGAGCCCACCTTTCGTACAAAGCCATTGTTTTCTATATTATGTCCTCAAGTGAATAATCCTCAGTTTAAAAACGTAAATATAAGATAAAATAGCTCCTTGAAATAACGACTTTATTATATACAGTAGAGAGTTCATTTTAATTGAAACTTTGTTTGTTTGTTTTGGCTGTTTTGGCTGCATGTCTACGACGCATTCAATGTTGAAAAATATTATCTGCCAACATAGTTTCATTTATTTTAAACAGGATTATGCATTTGAGGACATAAGAATAAGTTCGGGACACCTCAAAAAATTCGCACTATAGTATACCTCAACCTACCTATAGTAGGTATACCTCAACGTTTTTGGACTCTGTTCGTGGACTCAATTCTTGGTTAAAGTTAAATATTATCCCACGGGAATGCAAAGTGTCCTGTCCTGTCTCATCGAGATTTTTGTCTATCTATACACCAAGTTTCAGAATGATGAAAATGAAGATAGGATTAATTAAATGTTCACCGTTTAACCGGATTAAAAGATTAATAGGAGTTACTCATACTCGCAGTCATTGTGCTAGCCGCTCTGAAGCTAATTAACTAACTTAAGTTATGCACGCCTGTCAGTTACCGCGTCGTTAAAATTGGCACACCTGTGAATGCTTATTATTTTATACAAATACATCATATATGACTCGTAGGTATCATCGGGTCAACTGAAACGTGAACCGACGTGGAACCTTTTTACAGAAAAAAATCATAGTGACGTCGCATTGCCTGATAAGGAAATTTACTGTGGAACTTACTGTGATAACGTTCTATGGTGGGTCAGGAGTCAAATGGTTTGATAGTAGGTATATTGTTTGTAGAGAATTACACCATGAACCGTTGCGTGTGTATTCTATCAAGATGTTGTTTTTAGATAATTTTTTTTCCTAGAAATACGAGCTAGCTATATTTCTATATCAGATGCTTACGAGTCGTGCTAAATTTTTTAGCCGTTAAATGTAACAAACAAACACAATAGCGTTTAGTATAATTAATTTGAATCTTGTTTGATTTTAAATGTTTGCTTTTATGTTAACTATGTATTAAGAATTTTGTTTATTGCGCATTGGAACAGTAAACATTGTTATTGTCAAGTCAATATATCAACTTCGGGTCCCAAGATACAGGCACAGCCTAGTTTGGGATCCACAGTATGAATGATTGTAATCTCCTGGTGCTATAATAAAACATTATTATTATTATTATTACAATGTAGACTTAGCAAATCACTTCAAATTTGACATCTTTCAGGACTCTATACGTTCAATTAGGCGTAGGATGCTGGATCCATTGCACTCCTCTGATAATTAACGTTTTTTTTTTTCTTGTGTATTTTAATTAATGTTGTTATGTTTATATTGTATGATCTATTGTATTTCTATTTGTAGTGTACGTCCCTGAACATGATTAATACTGTCGCATGACTGTTACTGGTGCATGAACGGGAGCCAAAACTTGTAATTCTTATGATTTGAAATGTTTTGTTTATGTACTGTTGGCATGTCTAAATAAATAAATAAATTATGTATTTCGTCCTTTACTCCTTTATAGTCAAGACATACATACCTATCACTAGATAACGGGTACAGTTATACCAGTGTCTGGTCTGTCTGATATTAACTTAATAACGATGTGTTCAGCAATGGATGTCTTTCGGCTGAAACGATGATGATGATGATATTAGTTCATTAGAACTAACTTTAAATAAACACGTTCGAATTTCTTCACAGCCGAAACCAGCTAATTAATACGTCCTCCCGTCAATAGATGGCGCTAGTATCATACCCCACAGCGACTGGTTAGATCAATTTACCAAAATCGTTATTTCCTTGTAGCAAAATTTCCATTCGCATTTTCTCCCAAATGCCTTTTTACTCACTAAATTTTTTTAATGAAGCTTTTTTTTTTTTTTTTTTTCAATTTGAATTGACACAGAAACAGTGTTGACGGAGCTCCGCTCACGCAGAGCTAGTTCGTCTGTGAGCTTTTGGCCCTTCAAGCCGATGCAAACTTAACATGACCTAAACCTACCTATGTTTCTGTGTCGATTAAAGTTGGGAAAAAACGCGATTGTGATAATAAGCTTCAGTAAAAAAACCATAGTGAGGCATAAAACCACAGTGAAGCATTTGGAAAAAAATTCGAATGGAAATTTTGCTACTAGGAAATAAAGATTTTGGTAAATTGATCAAAACAGTCTCCACAGCTTATAGCGAATTAGCGACTAAGTATATTCATAGTAAAATAATAATAATAATAATAATAATTTATTTCTAATAATCCTTGAAATACATTACAAAACAATATACAATTCATTTAAATTTAAAAAGAGAGCACATGTATATACACAAGTGGGATGTCTGGCGGACCCCAAACTAGGCTGAGCCTGTATCTTGAGGCCCTGGAGTGCATTATGTGATTCGATTTAGAGTTAATAATCTTGATACATTTGATTAATGACTTGAGTATTATAAAAAGGACACCAAAAAAACAAATAAAATAAAAGCAAAGAAGCGCACAGAAATTTTGTATGTGTGTGTGTGTGTGTGTGTGTGTGTGTGTGTGTGTGCGTGTGTGTGTGTGTGAGTGTGTGCAAGTGTATGCATATGCTGAGTACCGGCGGGAACAGGTATCAGCTGGAAAGAAGGGCCTCCGTGTCACTGTACGACAAGGGCGTTAGCCACTTTTTCACCATCAACTTAACCCTCCCCACCAAGCAACGCTGAATGCTAAGTACTTTGCAAATATTATTATAAATGCGGAAGTGCATATAGTCTGGCGAACGCTTAGCGAGACATGACCTGTAACTTGGAGGGGGGACCCTAAACGTACGTTTGGTCAAAATATTCGGATATCTCACCTCTTTAATTGAGTTTAGCTCGAGATGTTTCGGACTAATCCGTTCTTTCCGAAGCTACCTGTACGGCCCGACCACGACTTCGTGCGAATAGCGATGCGGCGAGCGTTCTCTCTGTTCATTGCGCGTGCCGCCAGATCCCTGCACTGTGCAGCGAGCGTCTCGGCCGCGCGCAATGGAAATGAGATGAAGTCGTGGCCTGGCCGTTATAACTACTATCTACATATTATCTATCTATCTATTTTTTTATTTAGCTGAGATTAACTATTAAAACTCTTCTCCAGGGTTCTGAGAATCCTGTGGACGAGAAGCCAACATCAGACGCTCACTATGTTGTGGGCACGTGGCCGACGAGCACTCCGGGCCACACTGGGTACCTGACAGTAGCTACGCTACCGCCAATTTTTATACGAGGTAAGACATGGGGATCGATTTATAAAACACTCGCTCGAAAGTGGTGTAAAATTGTGTAGGGAGAAAATCACAGCTCTAATTGGACGTAGTTTGGCAGAAAGAGCCCATTCCACGAGTGAAATTGATCTTGTCAACTAATAAAAAATAAAAACTTGAGTTGTAGCAAGGATGATAAAAGACTGGATTAGCAGTCGCCATAGTACAGATCGGCCGCGGAAAAATAGTTCGATTATTAAATCTAGATGGCGCTGACATTTAGCCCGAGGGTTTGAAAGCAAAACAATAAGACTACAGATATTTCATATTACTGCAAATGTATTATTATGCAACATTTTTGAAAAATGCCGAAATCATTTTTGGCCGAAGTCCCAAACGATGGTCAGATCAGATCTCCGAACAACTGGACTTAACGGTCAGCGCTGCACTTCATCAAGTGACTGAACGCAGCCGATGGCGACAACTAGTGGACAAAATTAAGAGTCACGATCCTCAGCAGTGAGGGAGCGATTAAGATGATGATGATAATCATAGTAGTTTGAAAACTTTTTTGGATAATGTTGTTTTTTTTTCTTTTTAAGGTAAAAAATCGAAACCCGAGACTGGCAGCGAAAAAACAAAAGCTGAAGACGACGTTGACATGGATAATACAGATAGCAATAATACATAATAAAATTGTATAAATGAATCAGTTTACTGAATAAAAATAATGAACTAAAACAATTACTTTGCTCACCCGCGACCTTCTTTATTTAAAATCGGCATGCGTAGCCGTACAGGCACGTTTATATCATAAATTAACTAAACAGCATCGTTTAGCTGTTCAAAACATTTGGTTCAATCAACAATGTAAACATTTAAATGTTGTACCTAATTATATTAAATTTGTTTTAGTTCATTAATATGGACCTCCGCAAAGTAACGCCTGATTCAATAAATTATTTAAATGAATAAAAATAATTATTTTGTACCTAACTTTGTTTTATTCCGCTCTTCAGAGCTTTGACTAGCTAAAAATTAAAAGTCATATTTCTGTTAATAATTTATTTAATCAAAAAGCCCTAAAATACATTATTGACTGGAAGAAATGATTAATAATAATAAACAATAACTTAAAATAATTAAAAACTTATGTAATAAAAGTTTAATGAGATTTCACGATCATATTTCATTCATTATTCAGAGAAGGCAGTGTTAGGAAATAATATTTCGTACAATAATTTGGCAATTTGAATATCTATTTATCACAGCAGGCATTTCTAATTCCTAGTATTGAATTGTTTTAAGTTACTTTTTACATAAGAATTCATGCCAAATTGAAATAGAACATAACTGGAAGTACCCATTGCCTTATAATTCCTCATTCGAATGAAAAAAAAATGTAAAGTTCGTGAGAACATAAAACTACATTTCGGTGGCGCCACCATCTATGCAAAACAGCCACGTTTATATAGAAATTTATTTTTTACATTTTAAACCACATATTTATCATCTTTTCACGAACTATTAACGTGGCATTTCAAACTTTGAACTACGTCCAACATTAAACTCTATACTATTTTAACAGTTAAATCTAAGAACGAGTATGTTCAAAATATTCTACCAGATAGAATTAAACATTGTATTACGATCTCTAACTCCATCTGAAGAAAATATCCGAAACCGAACCTAATAAGTATTAGTTTATCTAATTAATCAAATTTAATTCAATAGGATTCAATTATTAGTACATTCATATTGCATATTTCGTAGGTATACATCTGTAGATTTCATTTAATTGTTTAATTTTACTATACAAAACAGGTGATTCAGTAATGAACATTTTTATCTTGCTAGTAAAAATGTGCCATGAATTAATTATCTATTTGAAATGCTCGATTGGATCTAACTGGAATGTTAACTTTTAGCTATAAATTAGATTAATTTGAATATTTATTGATTATTGTTTCAATAAGTATTAGTAGGCCAAATTATTAATATTTCTAGCCTCAAATTTAATTGTAATATCGCAATACAGAAGGCAAACATGATTGACTCTAAGACAATTTCAACTTTTTAATTATTTGCTCTAAAACTAAATTGTGCATATTTATTTATTTTTTCTATTTAGGCAAGTAATTTTTTATTTAAATAAGTCAGCGCGAATACTAAATAGAGATCTAAATTTTCTTAATTTCAATTTGACTTCTGTTTAATAATACAACTATCAAATTGTAATTTCATCCATATAGCCTTAGTTATTCTAAAATAGTCACTAAGATTATAATAATATAATGTTTGTCTATAACCCTGAATTTCAGTTCGTCGTCATGCATAATTACCTTATTGTTACACATAATATAATGTTTTCAGATTAATAACTGTACCTTGTAACTGTACTTTGTTAAACAGGGTACCATTTTTTTTGCATACCTTTAAAGCTATGTAGTAATTTAATAATAACAGTCACTTGTTATTTTATTCTACAATAAACTATAGGAACGAGTCAAAAATGCATATCAAAGAAAAAAACTTAGTAGAACAGTGCAACAAAAGACATTAGATAGGCAAGAGAACTAAAATGTGTAAATGAAGAATGTCGCGTCCTTATTTAGTATTCCCTCTTCTATATCGGTCTCTGTATAACTTTTTAGTGTTCTGGATCATAAATACAACTATTTACACATTTTTAGAATAGCTAACTAATCTAGACGAATTAGTTAAAAATAAACTCGAAAATATTCCCATAGATGGCGCTAGTAGCACCAATTATCGTACGTGCTGTAAAACGCGAGCTGTATTTCCGAAATGAAACGATAAGTCACGACCTGATAATTCAAATGTTTATGGCAATAAAATGAGGGTTTTAGTTGTTGTCGTTAATTTCGGGTCACAAGTATGGCGTCGTGTTTTAAACGCACCCATTATCGTTACAAATCCAGTGCAAAGACATGGATATAGTCAGTATAGAACAAGATGCGGCTTTGTTACGTGAAATTTTGTTCTGCACACAAAGATACACGAGTCTCACGCGCTGTATAGACATTTCACTAATTTTCAGACAAAGCACTTATTCGTCCTAATAGTAGCGCTAAGGGGACCCATTTTCGAAATCACATCACTCCAAAATGGCACTCGAAAATGGTAAAAATCTATGAACTTGACAAGATAAAAACTAAATTTCGAATCTTTGTTCAATTATAACTGAAGATACACATTGCCGAACAAAATCCCCTTCAAAGAATGTCCGAACTTTTTTATTTGTTTGCATAACAATTAAAAACATCACCTACACAGAAATTTGAACCTAGTCTTTACTTCATTACAGTCGAATTTCGGTTGACACTTGACAGCTAAACTTGACAATTTCACGCAACGTACTGAGAAAAAAGAAGGCCACTTTTATCAAAGTGGCGCTCATTTGGCTCGGACATTTTCGGGCGCGCGACTGTGGATCTACAGTTATAATTGATCAAAGTTTCGAATGATAATTTCGAGTGATACGGTTTTAAAAATCGATACCGTGAAATAAGTGTGATCTTTCTAAGTTTTTAAGAGTCAAACTGTTTACAAACTTTTGTTTAGGTATACTAATTCTGTGCCTTTAATTTGGTTTAGTTATTAAACGTTATATTTGGGGCTATAAACTTGTCCATATTATCATGGGTATCCTTTTTGAACTCCACGCGTAACTAGCTTCTTTCATAAGACCAAGGATGATGATATAGACTGGATTGGCAGTCGCCATAGTACGGATCTTCCGCGGTTTTTGTAGTTCGATTATTAAATCTAGATGGCGTTGAAATATAGCCAGAGGCTTTGAAGGCAAAACAATAAGACTACATATGTATTATTTTTCAAAAATATTGCATAATAATACATTTGCAGTGATATGAAACATCTGTAGTCTTATTGTTTTGCCTTTAAAGCCTCTGGCTATATTTCAGCGCCATCTAGATTTAATAATCGAACTACAAAAACCGAATCCGCACTATGGCGACTTCCAATCCAGTCTATATCATCCTTGATAAGACTTAATTTGAAATGAAATAATAGTGAAAATTAGAGAAATTAGACCTTATAGCAAGGCTAATTACGGGGTGTTGAACACCGACGAATTCATTCTTTTCCCATCATCCATATAGCAACTTTCATTCTCTAAAAGATCGGCTGTTAACTCTCTTAGATAGACCCTCTTCACAAGTCTATCTAAAATCGCTAAAGTCTGTCTTCAACTGTATGGTGGGTTTGGCGGGGCGGGACTCGAACACGGGGCGAGGGGGAGGTCGGCCGCGTGCCCCCGCCTGGCTGGATTTCACGGCATTCTCTAACTTGTTGCGAAGCTCCGCGGATTGCGACATCATGGTCTTGAATTCCTGGAAAAATAATATAGGTTGGCAGTTAGGATTAGGATCTTAGCTATAACCTAGTTAAGAAGAAATGGGAAATCATGTAAACAAACCGATGTACCCTTCATTGTTTCTTAATCACGCACTTTTGAAGAACGGCATAGTCATATCAACAGCATGTTCACGCATAAACCACATTGTGGCGTTATTATACAAACACTTCAACTTTTCGATGTACCGGTACCGTTGGAGAGACTCGAACCCAAGTCTCGATCGAATCGAAGGCTTTCTCGTAGTCCACAAATGGGTCCTAAATTATCATCGTTGTGCACTCAAAAGTAAAATGACGGGCGTTTTTCTGACCCTTGAATATAGGTGTACGAAGTACATCGTACAGTCTTTTGCAGACATTTGACGAATTCTTACTTCGTTTATAGCTAAATTACCGAGAGCGTGGAATTGTATATGTTGTGGTATTGTGTTTACAGACATTCCACTTTAGTGAGAGAGAGAACAATATAGAGAGCTCTCTCTCCAATGCACAAACACACAATACCACTACATATGCAATTCCACGCTCTCGGTAATTTATCTGTAACAAATAAAACCACTCGCGATCGGTCACAGCTGAGCATTTTAACTATAACTTATTCATTTTCTGGTATTAAACTTAGCCGGTTTAAATTGGGGATGTCTATTTTTTTGCAATGTGTAGTAAATCGAAAACCATTTCGAGATAAATGCTTTCTAACCCGTTTTCCGTAGTTATTTAATTTTAATATTATGTTATGACTTTATTACATACCAAATAAGAAATGACCTTCATTTGACATTGGTGTAAATTGCGTGACCGGTCCAATTCGTACTTTATTCTGTGCAGTTAGAATTCTTCACAATTTTACGCGTGGATTATACTACGGAGTTTGATTTGGACCCGCTGTCTGACATCTAGCACTTTGACAGCGCCAGTAAAGTGACAGAAGTGAAAGTGTACCACTACGCAAAAAATAATTAAAGGGGTTGCCTTATCGTACGCATTTAGATACATTTAGAAATTTGGCAGTGTGGGAGCTCTCAATTACAATCTGACGTCATCAACCAAAATAGATTCAGTAATTAATTTTGAAAAAAGTAGTGAACTAAATGACAAAATATTGAAATTAGTTTCTTATAATTGACTTTTCTATACAAAAAAAAATATAAAAACCAGTGGTAATTTTTTTTAGACATTGCCAATTGAAGCAGTGTTTTAAGTTCAACTCATCCTATATACTCAACTACTACAACTTTTCCTCAAGCTTCGACCATACAACAGGATTTATGTTTTATACTAAATACAAACTGAAACATAGACGCACAGAAAAAAAAAACCAGAAAAAAGACTAATGCTGGGAATCGAACCCAGATCCTCGGCATTCCGTGCCGTGTGCTTACCCCTACACCACCACTGGTCAGGAGTTTACACACAATTTTTTCCTATGCATCATACATTCCAGCTTGCCATCATCACTTATGCAGTGATACAGCGCCATCTATGTTCAGTTCTCATCGAGAAACATCAGCACTCCTTCGGAACTAACCGCTGACCCGGACAAGAGATGTCGCTACAAGGCGATACTTTTAACATGTTTGGTTTGAAGTATCTTTTTGTATTTTTTATTTTTTCAACTTCAATTTTTTTACTTTTACGGTCATCCCGTGAAATCCGTATACATATATCATACTAAATACAAACTGAAACAAAGATGCACAGAAAAAAAACCCCAGAAAAAAGCCAGAATTGTAGCCATACCCAACACCATCTACACATGGCGAGATTTAAACCTGATACAAAATATCGCACTCCCAGATCAACACAGCATCAACTCGAAATAATACACCATATTAATTTAGACTTTCCGGAAATTAAGTAAAGTCTAAATTAAAATGGTACATTATTTTGAGTTGATGCATTGTTGATCTGGGAGTGCGATATGTGACCAAAATATGTGTGTGTGTAGGTATTTATGTTACCTGTGGGTGCTTAGGGCCGACTCTGGTGAGCCACTGTAGCGCGAAGTCGTGTAACGCGCGGGCCGGCGGCGGCGCGCGCGCCAAGTCGCCGCCCGCCACCAGGTACGATATCACTATCGGCACCACCAGCCATAGCATCTGGATGCCTGAGATACGAAACGTTGCTTTGTAAATTCTACTGAAACTATACTTCATTTTATCAAGGATGATATAGACTTTATTAGCAATCGCCATAGTACAGATCGGTCGCGGAATAATAGTTCGATTATTAAATCTAGATGGCGCTGACATAGCCCGAGGGTTTGAAAGCAAAACAATAAGACTACAGATGTTTCATATTACAACAAATTTATTATTTTTCAAAAATATTGCATAATAATTAATAATACATTTGCAGTAATTTGAAATATCTGTAGTGTTATTGTTTTGCTTTCAAACCCTCGGGCTGTATGTCAGCGCCATCTAGATTTAATAATCGAACTATTATTCCGCGGCCGATCTGTACTATGGCGATTGTTAATCCAGTCCATATCATCCTTGATTTTATTTAGAATTAGAAACCACAATAACATTATATTGCGTCTAGACAACTATTACAATACCTAGCAAATAGTACAATAGTCTGGGAGCCACTAAATAAAATTGCTTTAATGTCACTTTATTTGCGTGTAGTCAATTGTTACTCTAGTAAAATTGTAAAGAGATTACAGTTCACGAGCCGCAATATAATGTTGTTGTGGTTTCTAATTCTAAATAAAATGAAGTATAAAGCAAACAGAGAACAACAGGAAATTATAAATTAAAGGTACACGGAAAGAACACGTCTAGTCACCTTTTTTGAAAATTGCGATTTTAATCTTAAAATGTAGAGCTCGCGAAATCATCATCATCATTCCAGCCGTAGGAGGTCCACTGCTGGACATAGGGCTCCCTCATTGACTATAATTTTGTCGAACTCATGACATTTTTAATAACTATATAATTGTTAATTAAATATTAATGTATCCTAAATTTAAATTAATTAATTGTTGGTCGACATCTGTGATAGTTATTTGAGTGCATTGCTAATTAATTGATAAATAATTTGACATGTTTTTATTTTATACTATATACTTACTAATATAGGCTAAGCAAATGTTCCTACTAATTATGTACTATGGGCTATGTTGCCTGAAAATAAACAATTTTTATTTTATTTTTTATTTTATTTTATTGACGCCCAATCATTACGGTTGGAAGCGACTTGCATCCACCCTGAACCTGCGGCCTTCACCAAATCGTCCGTCCATCTCGTAGTCCATCCCACAAATTATATATTATATTTGAAGGTGTGGTGGCCTAGTGGTTTGACCTATTGTCTTTCAATCAGGTCGTGGGTTCGAATCCGGCTTCGCACCTCTAAGTATTTCGAAATTTATGTGCGAAACTATATTTGAAATTTACCATGAGCTTTACGGTGAAGGAGAACTTTGTGAGGAAACCTTTGATGTTCCCAATCCGCACTGGGCCCGCGTGGGTCTGTGCCCTGCAGTGGGACGTATGTAGGCCGGGATGATGATGATGATGATATATTTGGTCCAATTTTGAACTCTGTTACTTCACGACTTCACAGTTCTATAGGTCAAATGGGGGTTACCTATCAAAATTGAGATTATTTTTTCCGAATATTTAAAATCCCGAATGCTTCATTTATCCGAATGCATTTTTTTCTGAAACTGTAAATATTTCAGGATTTTTATAAAACAACCCTAACCTAACCTAAAGGGTTCTACACGATGGTTCTGAAATAAATCCTGAAATATTTACAGTTTCAGAAAAAAATGCATTCGGACAAATGATGTTTTCGGGATTCTAAACCTTCGGAAATAAAATTTTCTAAACATCGATAGGTTCCCGATAGATACATACTAAAATACATTGAATATCCAAGACTCGCAAACCAACATTCATATTTTTCATACATATTATCTACCCCCGACCGGGGATCGAATCCGGGACCTCAAGCTTCGTAATCGGGTTCTCTAACAACTAACCTCCTAATATAATTCACATATTTACAATACATAGATTGTCGTACCTTGGTGCGGATCCTCTGTTAGGCAGCAAGAGAATGCAGAAAATATTCAATTATAATTTGAAATGTCATTTTACATCCGGACAATTTGAAAGAAAAAGTGATTTTTCATTTATGGTGTACCTCCAAATTTTTTTTCCCTGGATGTGCCTTGAACACAAAAAGCTTGCGGAACACTGCTTTAGAGAAGTTGTATTATAATACCAAGGATGTAGACTGGATTAGCAATCGCCATAGTACAGATCGTCCGCCGAAAAATAGTTCGATTATTAAATCTTGATGGCGTTGCAATATAGCCCGAGGCTTTGAAAGCAAAACAATAAGACTATCTACAGATTTTTCATATTTCTACAAATGCATTATTTTTCAAAAAAAAATGCATAATAATATATTTGCAGTAATATGAAATATCTGTAGTCTTATTGTTTTGCTTTCAAACCCTCGGGCTAAATGTCAGCGCCATCTAGATAATAATCGAACTATTTTTCCGCGGCCGATCTGTACAGTACCCGGCCATAAAGAATGCACATCGGTCTTTGGAAAAAGACTCGGCAAATGTCGGCTTCGTATAGCGTTGTCACACACTGCTTATGTGACGTTTGTCAGTCGTTGTTCAGGTGCCGTAGGGTACGGACGCGTTCCGGTGAAAATATATAATATAGAGTTATTGAAACCCCCCAACTTTAAATTGTATGATGTATTACACTGAGACCGAAGAGCTGGCAGCTACCTCGGACAAAGAATTAGTCTAGCTGTTCAAAGGGGGAACGCTGCCAGTATCTTCGGAACCTTGCCTAAAGGGACTCCTTTTAATAATGTATTTTAGTTATTTACTATATTATATTTTTTAAGGTTTTTAGTTTTAGGTTAATTGTTCTAGTATATATAATTTTTTTTTTATTTCTGTATAATTAGTTAATTACTTTAATGTTATGTTATTAATAAATATGTTACACTGATAGACTAATAATAAATACGGCTGATAGTGAGTGATATTGACCAAATTGAGAGCACAGATAGTGAAATGGAAGGAATTGAGATTTTTTGAAAATTTTTTTTACGATAAAATAGGTGTCTTTTTATATACTCTAATCTCTTTTTTCTAGTAGTTGCAACAACCCTTTATAGATATCTAAACTTTACATGTCATTAATTTGACGTAAACTAATTAAGTCCATGGAGTGCAGTATTTATTTGATATCAAACGTCACTTAATAAATACGACGATTGATGGACGGTCGCCAGTGTTCGGAAATCGTCGTAAACTGCGAATTGTCTCTTGCTAAAGGCCGATGTGCATTCTTTATCGCCGGGTACTGTACTATGGCGATTGCTAATCCAGTCTATATCATCCTTGATAATACTCAATCACTCACGCGCGTGCTCGGGCGCGGCGTTCAACAGGTCGTCCAGCGCGGTGACGGCGGCCATGGCGGCGCGCGCATGCGCCATGTCGGCCGGCCGGCGGGCGGCGGCGGCGCGCGCGACCACCCGCGCCGCCAGCGCGCGCGCCCACCACGACACGCACTCCGGGGACGCCTTGGTGGACCACACTGTGCGGATAACTGAGCAGCAGTTCGCGAACACCTGGAAATAAAATAAAAACACAAAATATAAAATAAAACATCAAGACACAACACCTACAATAACAAGATACTTATAACAAGATACTTTATAACTAACTTGTGAAAAGTTGGCCCAGTGGCGCCATCTCTTGGTCCGGGTGGGCGGTTAGCTCCGAAGGAGTGTTAAGTCTCTCGATAGAGGGTGTAACATGGGTCTCATTCTAAATCCCTAACATCGTTTGTCCCAAAGTAATGTTTGTCCTAATGATCGTTTGTCCTAACCCTTTTTTTCTCAGAAACCGTGAATTTTTCAGGAACTTTTTTGTGATTATCCTCTAGAACTCTATAGGTTAGATTAGGTTTGTTTTATAAAAATCCAGAACAATTAGTAGATTTAAAAAAAAAAGAGTTAGGACAAACGATCATTAGGACAAAAATTACATTAGGACAAATAATCATTAGGGATTTAGATATAGAGCCTGTAACATAGATGCGCGTTTATCACTGCATAAGGTGATTATTTAACAGACTGAAATGTACGATGTGTAGAAAAGATTCGTGTCTAATCTCTAGACCAATGGAATGGTGGTGTAGGGGTATGGCACACGGCACGGAATGCTGAGGACCTGGGTTCGATTCCCAGCATTGGTCTTTTTTCTGTGGTTTTTTCTGTGCATCTATATTTCAGTTTATATTTAGTATGAAATACCTGGAAATACCATATTTATTATTGTTCATAATTGTTGTTATTCATAACATGGATAAGACGAAGGTCATGTCGAACGCCCATGTTGTACCAACTCCCGTCGTAATCGGAGCTACTTTGCTCAAAGTTGTTGACGAATATATCTGCCTGGGACATACAATCCAATTAGGTAGGTTCAACTTCGAGAAAGAGGCCAATCGACGAATTAGACTCGGCAGGGCAACGTTCGGGAAGCTCCGAAATATCTTGTCATCCAATATACCGCAGTGTCTTAAGTCAAAAGTCTTTGACCAGTTGTGGTGCCAGTGATGACTTATGGCACTGAGACGTGGCCGCTAACGATGGGCCTCATAAGAAAGCTCAGTCACTCAGAGTGCGATGGAGAGGGCTATGCTTGGAGTTTCTTCGCGGGATTGCATTAGAAATGATGAAATCTGCGCAAGAAATAAAATCACGGACATAGCTCGAAGAATCGCCAGACTTAAGTGGCAGTGGGCAGGGCACATAGCTCGTAGAATTGACGGCCGATGGGGCCGAAAGGTTCCCGAGTGGCGTCCGCGGACCGGAAGATGCAGTGAGTAAAACTAGATCTTTTAAATTTTCATCATAAGCTTGTTGCGTAGAAATTGGACCATTTTTGTAGTTTTCCCTTAGCACCAACATATCACCGGAACATAACTTTTTTCACCGAACAGAATTATTCGTAAAGACTAGCGCCACCTAGTGATGAAATAGGTGAACTACTACTACGCAAAGGTATCCAACAATGTATCGTAAGAGAAGGCTGTCGTGACACTAACCTCATGGTCTCGTGTCTCGAGGCACTGTCGGAAATGGTTGATGCAGGGATAGTGCAGCGGCGGCGTCGGTTCCGAGTGATTCAGTAGCACGGCCATCGCTCGCGCGCCTATTACAGGGTCAATGCGCTGATCGGTCTCGTCTGGGAATCAAAAACAATTGTGCTTAAAAAAAGTTTTTAACGGTTTTTGAAATCAATGCGGTTTGATTTCTTAGATTTATTCTTAACGTGCATTTTGAGCGTTTAAATTTCGAAACGCCGCAAACAAAAAAATATCTTTAAAGATATGAGGGTTGATCACAGAAATATATCGAGATAGAAGGAAAATGCTCGGCAATTTGTAGCGAGACCGAGCCTGTAACATCTTGCGTAGGTACTTTGATGTCACGAGTGTAATTTAGTGATGGGAAACATAAGCCGCGCGAAATCAATTCAAAAGCATCGATTCACAGATCGATTAGGGAACCTATTCTTATGCACAGAGGAAATGATAATTATTTTTGACAGAGGAAATGAGAAAGGTCAGAATTTCAAATCGAAAAATATAAATGTAGGTAGGTACCTACCTAACCAATAAATTGCTTTACATTTGTCAATACCTACTATAGCCGCTGCAGTTATTCATCATCATCATCATCATTTCAGCCGTAGGACGTCCACTGCTGGACATAGACCTTCCTCATTGACGCCCAATCATTACGGTTGAAAGCGACTTGCATCCACCCTGAACCTGCGGCCTTCACCGAATCGTCCGTCCATCTCGTTGGTGGACGTCCCACGCTGTGCTAGCCAGTCTGTGGTCTCCATTCGAGAATTTTTGGGCTCTAACGACCATATGTTCTGCATGCTATATGGCCTGTCCATTGCCATTTCAACGAGCTAATCCGTTTGGCTACGTCGGTGACCCCGGTTCTTCTACGGATCTCCTCTCTTCTGATTCGATCCCGTAAAGAAAGTCTGAGCACAGTCCTCTCCATAGCTCGTTATTACCTACCTACCTATAATCGTGTAAATACTACACACACACACACGCACATTTTTTAAAATAATATTTAGCCTTATGTATCTGTGTACCTTTTCAACATATGACATCATCACTACATCAATAGTCGGATAAGCTGTACTGATTACTCGTCGGTACTTTGATGGGCCAGTAAAGGTGTCTTCGTGGAAATGTATAGAACAATTCTTGCTGTTTTTTGTAGATTCCTTTTTTTTTAATATGAGGATCATTCGGAAAACTAAAATAAAATTGCAATATAGAAGTAACCATAACCTGTTTGTTAATAATATTTGCTTTGCACTACATACATTATATAGCTACATAATAATATAAAAACGTAATTATCATTTCCTCTGCTTTCAAAATCGATTTTAATCGAGTGAGAACTGCGATAGTGTACTTGTACATCACTATTCTTACTTTTGACAGAAAAAATGATAAATTGACCTTGGACGTGACTCGATAGTTTGAATAGCTTATTTTTACATTGCTCGTTTTGAACGCACGCCATGTCTGGCTCGTCAAATTAAAGCCGCAATGGAAAGCTAGCGTGGACACACTATCGCCCGCTACTGTTCTGATGAAAATAATAAAATAAATCGTTTTTTAATTAATAACAGATATTTTAGGACAAATAGTACTTACCAATGAAAGGAAATACCTCGACTAACAGCTCCAACTTTATCTGTAGTATTTGAACAGTTAATTACTGAACAACGAGTCATTTTATTTTTAAAACCTGACGTCGCACGCAGACCGCGGTCGGGAGCAGACTGAAGTTCGCGGCGAGCATTGGGGCTTATAAACTCCATTTGGCCAGTCAACGTACGTTAACTCTTTCCTTCTATCTCGATATATTTCTGTGGGGTTGATTTAGCCCCGCTACCCATCAGCCAGGTCTGTGGTTCTGTGCTTGGGTATTATAGGGGAAGTATTACACAATTTTACAGCGTGCCTAAAATACCTACTCAAAATAAAATAGTCAATCAGCTTTCCTACAAGGAGCAGCAACGGCGCGCGCGCGGCGCAGGCTTGTTCCAGAAACAGTTAGTTACAATAATCGCGTCAGACAACCATATCTTACCACTTTGAACCCGCTTCGATAGTTAAGCGACCGCAGCTACATGTGCTGTTTGATCATCACTGACTTGTTGCAGCAACAGTTACAGCTATGCATAATAATCGCGTGTTACAACCATGTCTTACTACTTTTAAGCCGCTCCAATAATTCAGCCACCGTCGTTACACGTGATATTTGCAGCAACAGTTACAGTTACAATAATCATGTCAGAAAACCATATCTTACCACTTTTAACCCGCTCCAACGGCTAAGCGAGCGCGGAGTGCAACAGTTGCGCGTGCTGTTTTCTCATGTCAAGCTTGTTGCAGCAACAGTCACAGCTGTGTTTAATCACGTCAGACGACCATATCTTACCACGTTTACGACCGCTTTAGCCTAGTTGGTAGTGACCATGCCTACGAAGCAAGAGGTCCTGGGTTCGAATCCCGGTAAGGGCATTTATTTGTGTGATGAGCACGAATATTTGTTCCTGAGTTATGGATGTTTTCTATGTATTTAAGTATTTATTTATCTATATAAGTATGTTTATCGTCGTCTAGTACCCATAGTACAAGCTTTGCTTAGTTTGGGACTAGTTCGATTTGTGTAAGAATGTCCACTAATATTTATTTATTTATTTTATTTTATTTATTATTCATGACTTCTCGTTTTTTGTAAATATTTTAATATATTTTTTTTTAACCCACTCCAAAAAATCAGCCACCACCGTTACACGTGATGTTCATTGCAGCAACAGTTACATGTTCAATAATCGGGTCAGACAACCAACTTACCACTTTTAACCCGCTCCAACAGTTTAGCGAGCGCGGAGTGCAACAGTTGCGCGTGCTGTTCGCGAGTCTGCGGGAGCAAAAGCGGCGCGCGCGCTGCGCAGGCTTGTTCTAACAACAGGACAGCTGCGTCCGCTATGGTTGAGTCATTGCATTCGCTGAGAACGCCTAGCGCGAGATATAAGATCGTTGGTAGGAGGGATAATGCGCCTGCAAAATAAAAATAAAATGATTTGAGCAACAAATTGTTAATCTCGTTTTTAGGGTTCCGTAGTCAACTAGGAACCCTGATAGTTTCGCCATGTCTGTCCGTCTGTCTGTCTGTCTGTCCGCGGCTATGCTCAGAGACTGTTAGTACTAGAAAGCTGTAATTTGGCATGAATATACAGGGTGTTTGGTAGCTACGTGCAAAGCTTTAAGGGGGTGATAGCCGAGGTATTTTTGAACATTTTTAGCCATATATGTTTTAGCCGAAATTTGATTTTTTTTTTTAAATTGTAGACAGAAATTTAAGGAAAATACCCAGAATTTGATAGTCACGAGTCAATATTGCCCCAATGAGCAATAATTTGGAAACCAAATCTTTTATTTCGGATAGTTTAATGTGTATTGGACCAAATGAAATAATTTTTAAGTGTCTTTCTTGCCACAAAAACAAAATGGAGGCATTCGAAATTACTAAAAATGTCTTAGGTTCGAACAGAGTCATTTTTCTGTGCCATAAAAAAAATTTAAAAAAAATCCTTGAAATGTTCAAACATTTTTAGAAACATGCCTGTTTATTGTTCTTTCTTTTAAGGTATCACTCATTGACATTGCTTGCTAAGGGGCTGTTTCACACGCTAACAGTATCTTCCTTCAAATAAAAAAAGTAAAATTGAAATCGGTTCATATAATAAAGAAACGACCGCTTTAGCCTAGTTGGTAGTGACCCTGCCTACGAAGCAAGAGGTCCTGGTTTCAAATCCCGGTAAGGGCATTTATTTGTGTGATGAGCACGAATATTTTTTCCTGAGTTATGGATGTTTTCTATGTATTTAAGTATTTATTTATCTATATAAGTATGTCTATCGTCGTCTAGTACCCATAGTACAAGCTTTGCTTAGTTTGGGACTAGGTCGATTTGTGAGATTGTCCCCTAATATTATTATTATGTTGGTACGGATTTCCGATCACGGGCCCATGGGGACCCGGTCATTTGAAAGGCATTCATGGGGCCGAAGCCAACATGAAGGGGCCTTTGGTACCATATAATATAAATGAGATGGGCGCAACTACGGAGGTCTATCCCGTAATACACCATGGGGATGTGCTTATTATTATTATTATTAATTACATCTGAAAAACCATCAACATATACTAGTTCTAGTAGACTAGTTACCCGATTCGCCGATAGATGGCGCTGTACCGCCGACGTTGAAATTCTGCGCGCGGTGGGAGTTGGGACCAAAACAACCACATTAATAAAGTATGCAAAGATTTTTGCGTACCTGCTACGGAACCCTATCTTGGGCGTGTCCGACACGCTCTTGGCCGGTTTTTTTCGCGTATAGTCGACAAAAATCACACATCAGAATAAAACTTCAAGGCTGATGATCGTCACATTGACTTGTAAGTAAAAATATCCTTTGATTTTTTAAATCACGAAACTGACATTGAACCATAGGTTGGTAAAGGAATTCCTTGGGCGACTGTATCATCTTTTCCGTATTGATTTTTTCTACTTGTTTAAAACTAGATAGTCGCAAGCGATCTTTTGAACAAATTTTGATAGTAAAAACCGTGGTACAGCAAATGTTTCGGTATTACTTTTTTACAAATCATCAATAACGTCGTATTAATTTTGTAATACTAACACTACCTCTTAAATATTCTACCAACAAACTCTATTTCAATCTGAAATAAAATAATTATTCGTTCTTTATTTATTTAAAACCGGTTCGAAATCGAAGGAGTAACTAACATGTATTTCTAACTGGGGAAGTATTTGTCATTACAGATTATCACATTCATTACAGCGCTAAAATAAACCCAACTCCGATAAAATCATTATTATACCTTGTGCGCGGCGCTCGGCGGAATCTTGTCGCAGGGAGCCTCTGCTGTCCTTAACGAGATTGTTTTTAATAAGTGCGGCAAATGCTGACTGCGACAGGGTTCTGCGGAGAGCCGCGCACGAGCTAGTCGAACTATAGTTAACTGTATTTGTAAAACTACGTTCAAATGTGTATCGCAGCATTCAGAATGGTCAAAAAATATCTGAACAAGAGCGTATTGTCAAACGCGTACGTGCGTGTTCAGATATTTTTGAGCACCTTGAATTGACTGCTCCGACGTCTACGATGGCAACTGTACATAAAATAAAAAACAGTTACCTTGTGGACTAGTCAACGCCGTCAAATCGCCCATCGCCGCCAGAGTGCTAACGAGCAGCGCGTCCCCATGAACCCCCAAGCCCCTTGGAACCCCAATGACCCCCACGGCCCCCTCCTGCTTCCGGGGGTTCAGCCCCGGAAGCCTCCTGACGGCTAGACACACGCATACTTCCAGGCAAGCGAAGACCAGGGATTTTCCCGGAGGCAAGTCTCCCGTTGGACCTCCTTCGCCTAATGTATGGACCACTTCGAGAACCGATTGTGGGATGTTGTTTGTTGGCTCGTCTGGAGCTAGCTCTGTAATTAAATTAAAATATATTTCATACTAAATACAAACTGAAGCATGGATGCACAGAAAAAAACTCAGAAAAAAAGACCAGCGCTGGGAATCGAACCCAGGTCCTCAGCATTCCTTGCCGCGTGCCATTCCCCTACACCACCACTGGTCAGGAGTTTAGACACAAATTTTTCCCATACATCCATATCTCAATCCGTTAGATAATCACATAATTATATAGCAGTGATACAGCGCCACCTATGTTTACACCCTCATCGAGAGACTTCAACACTCCTTCGGAACTAGCCGCTCACCCGGACAAGAGATGTCGCTACTAAGCCAAACTTTAACATACTTCATATCAAACTTGTTAAATTAAAATGATTATTTTTATACTTGAAACTTATGGGTGAATCAACGTTTTCTTGTTCCCCATTGCTATGGTTACACAAATTTTGTCTCGTAAACAACCCAAGCATTTTTTTTATCAAACAGTATGAAGATATTACTTGGACAACTGGGGACTGAGTAAACACCACGAAAAAGTGAATTCACTCTTATATCGAAAGGTAAGAATTTTTAATGTTCATATTTGTTTGTTAATGGGTTTTACCTTTAATCTTCGCCTGCATATTGGCCTGCAATTGTTCCTTTGCGCCCCGAATGATCAACTTTAGCACATCGGCGACTAACAGCAGTGCTTCGATGCTTTCCAACGTGAGTCCAGTGCGGTGGACGATCTGGCACAGTTCTATCGCCAACGCCCTAAAAAAACAGAAAACTTACAATTTTTAGTATACACATTTTAACTATTACAATATAAAACTAAAAAAAGTCACTCGTAAACCCGTAAAAAAAAGCCGTGGTGGCCTAGCGGTTTGACCTTTGGCCTCTCAAGCAGAGGGTCGTGGGTTCAAATCCTGGCTCGCACCTCTGAGTTTTCGGAATTTATGTGCGAAATTACATTTCAAATTTACCATGCGCTTTACGGTGAAGGAAAACATCGTGAGGAAACCTGCACAGACCTGCGAAGAAATTCAATAGTGTGTGTGAAGTTCCCAATACGCATTGGGCCCGCGTGGGATCTACGGCCCAAGCCCTCTCATGTCAGGTATGTATTCGATAGCAGGTATTGATTTTGTGGTAGTATGCTGCAGTAAATGAGGCCTTATTTATGGTTAAGCCACACCGTGTCAAATTTTACACGTAAGTGCATTCATGTCTTTATTTTTTACCTGTCTTTCAGCAGCCTAGCTCGATTTTCCGGTGCATCGAGCAGAGTGACTATTGACAGCAAAACAGAAATCGTATTCTCGACGCTCATATCCCTTTGGGCGCATAGGGCTTCCATACAAATACCTTAAAATACACAGTACATTAAATTACAAATGTTATTGATTAGTAAAAATTAACTTAATGTTATAAACTCTCACGACATTAGCTCATAACTTAATTAGAAGAAAAAAAAAGAACTCTCGACTAAACATGTGACTAGTATTAATAACTAAATGAATTCTTACCAAATAGTAAGTGGAACCTTTCGTCTACAGGTTCGAAGAATTCAAAGTTTCCATTTTCAGTCTTCGTTATTCTATTGTCTAAAGTGTTTTCAGTTTTATCTGAAAAGAAAAAGTAAATCAGACGACCGGATAGCCTAGTTGTTAGAGAACCTGACTACGAAGCTTGAGGTCCCGGGTTCGATTCCCGGTCGGGGCAGACATTTGTGTGAATAATACGAATGTTTGTGCTCGAGTCTTAGGTGTTTAATATGTATTTAAGTATGTATCTATCTATATAAATAAGTATGTTTATCCGTTGTCTAGTACTCATAGTAAAAGCTTTGCTTAGTTTGGGACTAGGTCAATTGGTGTGAATTGTCCCGTGATATTTATTTATTTAAATTACTTGGTTGTTTATTCGTAGAGAATATTAGTTGCTGATTTTTACTGTGCCAAGTTAACGGTATAGTTGACCAAGTAAGTGCTTTACCATTTCTTAACAATAAGGCTAAGTGTAGATAGCTTTTGATGTTTAAAATCATTTGAACCTTAGGGTGGTAAAGGAATTTCTTGATCAACTATTTTACCTGAGCTGGTTGGTTGAAACAATACAATTTTAACTGTCTTACCACTTTCAAGGGATGTGGAGTCCGCGCGGCCATTGTACCGAAGCGCGGCGGCGTACAATAAGGAAGGCCATGCACGAGCGTAGTGCGCCCGCGACGCTTCCGCAGTCTCTGCTGAATAGAACGCGCCGCCGCCGTGAGGCAGTTGCGATGCAAACTCTGTAGAAAAAGACAAAAAACACCCGTTCAAAAGGTGCACCACTGCAGAATGTATGCGAATTACGTAGGTGGTCCCAAAGTTCTTTACTTTTACTTTTTTTTTCATGAGACCATTTTGAGGTTGTCTTATTCAAAATCACGAGTAAATCACTAGAAAGCTGTAATTTTGCATGCCCCCCCCCCCCCCCCCCCTTTACAAGCTAAACTGATTGTATAGTTTTGAAAAATCATGATATGTGGAAATATGTCAAATTAACAAGGAAAACGGTAGCGGCTAAGTTTGCTTGAGAATTATTAGTAGTGTAAGAGTAAATAGCAGCCTGACCTAGAAAATATTACTTATTTAATACGGACTGTATAATTAATAGTAAAATTAATAAGATATGCAAGGATTTTTTCGTAACGGCTGCGGAACCCTATCTTGGGCGTGTCCGACACGCTCTTGGCCGATTTTTATTATACAGCAAAAAAAAGAGTCCTTATTTTATATGACTTCGTTTTCATACAAGACTGTTCCAAATGAATCTACAAACCTGGTGGTAAGCTCAAAAGCGCGTGATCCTTCAACGCGGCTATCCAATTCTCGCCCAAACTCTCCAGCTCCGGCTCGACCAGTTTCAACAGGCTCTCCCCCTTGGACTCGAAGTCGCCGTATTCATCGTCATTGTCCGCTGCCACTTCTTCAACTTGGCTGTTGCTTCGTTGTAAACTGTTGCGCCATTTGGCTATCTCTGCTCGGTTGTTGATTGGTTTGCTGTCAAGTTGTTTGATATAGCTGCCGGGAGCGCTATTGTTGCTTACCATTGCTACTATGTATACCTAGAAAACAATGTTGTTTTTATCGTTAAACCCACTGTTTCACAGCTCTCTGTTAAGTGACAGATATGTATGACGCCGTCTCTGTTTATTTTGTTCGGTTGGACAGAGACGGCGTGTAAGAACCGACCAGGAACTGATGAAACATACTGTTATTGTACCGAAAATAAAATTAGTTTTTCTAGGCATTTTCAGCGACAATTTCGTGTATTTTAAAAGCTTTTTATTAACTTGCAATTTATGTATGTAAGTATGTATGTACGAGTCAAATCTTGAAGTTGAATTTGACCCACTTCCAGTGGTCGGATTTGCTTGAAATTTAGTATACTTATGTAGGTCGGATGACAATGCAAGTACAGTCAACAAAAAGTACAGTCAGCGAAAAAGCTTGCATTGAAAATGAAATTTTTAACAAAAACATATTTAGAAAAATTTAGAAGAATGTGAAACGAGTAAAATACTGATAAACCAGCTCAACTGCTCTGTCGATAACTCTGACAACAGCTAAAAGTGTACTAATTCAAGTCAAATATGAAATACGTACTTCAGCCCAAGCTTTCAGAATGGAGAGTTTTTCGAGTGTGGCCATGCTTTCGTTGTAGATAAGCGTGGTGTTGCCCTTTGTATTCAGCTTGTCCAAGCTAGAGACGAGCAGCTGATGAACCCTGTAAAAAAAAGTTTTTCACGACACGTAAAAATCACAGATTAGACAATAATACGTTTCTTACCTTCCCATACGACACTTAATATTAAAGATCAATGAAATGTAATTAAAAAGACGTTAAATTCAAATCAAAAGACTGTCATTTACAAACAATTACAAATATAAACAAAGTTTCTAGGAGATACATACCAGTAGTACATTACATACTACATGCATATGCCAGAAAGTACCTGATTCTATGTCATACAGTAATAACGTAAGGTTTTTTTTTCACCTTGTACATTTTAATATTTTTTTTCATTGTACAGCCGATAAATATATATACATCCATCCATCCGGCATCCATCCGGCAGCCGGGCATAAACCTTATGATTAGCAGCATAGAGGTGTATAGATAATATTGGCGTCTTGGCAACGAACATATATTTATGACCTTGATTGTATATGAGATTGTACAAGGAAAGACGCCTACATATCCATAGCCATACCTCCTAAGATCGTTAATGTCGCGAGCGACGCCGCATCCGATCCACGCGGAGCAAACGTCGCACGCTGCCGCCGTCACGTGGGACGCCGTGTCGCCAGAGAACGCCGGCCTCAGCGCCGCTCCCACCTGGTGACACACAGCTACTCGTGACCAAATGGTCAAATGATGAAGTCGTCATCATCTCCGCCTCAATACATCCCACTGCACAGCACAGGCTTTTCAGAATCAAGCAGGCTTTGCTGAATGACTTCGGTTTTTCGGGGTCTATAATGACTCCCATAAAATTTTAAGTCATAATGTATCATTAGTCATAATCAACGTTAGTCATACAGTGATTTATTTCTGAAACAATTTATTTTTCGGAATTGATAACATTTCATATTTCTAAGACTATAATTTGATTCGTTCTGTGTATTCTGTTTGGAAAGAGAAAGACGCTGATAGTTTTAAATTATCACTTAGATTATTAATTTATTTGTTACAATTTTTTAAAGATGTGTTTATTCTAATAGAGCGCAACGATAGAATAGATCCATTACTTTTGTCTATCTCTATTGAAAAAATGTGATGAAGTAAATTTGACGTTAAGGTTGTTATCTAATTTAAAATTATGACAGCTCTTTTTTCTAGTGAAAAGGGTAAAGGAAACATATCTATTCTGTGGATGTATTTGTAAGTACATATATGTTTTTAAATTTGTTGTATTTTTTTAAATATGGAGAAATAAATTATAATAAATATTTATCCGTGTTCAGGAGGCGAAACTCTTTCGATTCCTGCAGTAATTTTCAGGTGTTAAAAAAATGAAAGGTTGTCAATTGTTATAAAACAAATCTAACCTAACCTACTGCATTCTATAAGATGGCATTTAAAAAAGTCCTGAAAAAAATACCGTTTCAGAAATAAATCTCTGTATGACTAACGATGATTATGACTAATGATACATTATGACTTAAAATTTTATGGGAGTCATTATAGACCCAATAACTCCATTACTTTATATACCTACCTGTATGAAATAATTGCAAAGACTCCGATCCGAAGTCACATAAGTTGAGCTCGGAATTAATACCTACCATAGTATAGTATAGTTCTTACGGGAAATGAAAAATTTCGTACGGGGAGTTACAAGAGTTTTATAATTAAATTAAATTAAATTCTGGCTCTTAAAAATCTCGTGTCACTCACTGTTTGTTATTGAACTCCTCTGAAAAAAAATTATGAAATATTTTGTCTATACATACAGTGAAACTTGGTTAAGTGGGACCTGGATAAGTGAGAAACCTCCATAACTGGAACTCATGCTGAGGTCCCAACACTTTGGCACTGAATTACCTCTGTTAGTGGGACGAGGTAAGCCTCTATATCTGGGATTTGTTCTTTCGATTTATCATCATAGTTACCTCTATAACTGAGACAGCGAGTAAATTTTATATGCATAAACCTCTGTAACTGAGATAACATTGTTTGTTTACACGTTATTTTATTTAATGATCGCACCTGTTTAACTGAAATAACCTGTATTCTCACCTCTATTAATGGAACCCTCTGTAAATGAGACAGATATTTATTTATACCTGTATATCTGAGACACTGGGTAAGTGGAATACCTCTATAAGTGAAACGACATTGCAGGTCCCTTGATGTCTCACTTAACCAGGTTTCACTGTATTTAGTAGGCCTGAGAATAGGTCGTAGGCTTGCTTTATATCCCTAACTGATAAATGGCAAAACAACGTTTTCGGTGTAAGCTAGTATTATAATTATCTCTTGAAAATACCTGAGCCTGGTATTGTTCGAGCAGCAAATGCCCCGGAAAGTCGGGCTCCGGGGCGCGAGCAAACGTCACCACGATCCGTTGCAACGTGCCGAGCCCGCGCAGGCGCAGCGCGTCCGCCTCCGCCGTCGCCCCCACGAACGCCATGCGAACCAACTCCGACAGGTGGAAGGAGAGGTAGTCACCTACGAAGTAACAATTTTGGTCTTCTTTAGAAGAAAAATAGTGTTAGAATTTTCTGTGGTGTTTGTGATAATTAGTGTGTGTCGTGTCTGGGTAGATATTTGTATGAAAAATACAAAATAAATGTTTTTTTTCGGGTCTTGGGTGTTTAATATGTATTTAAGACATTTAAGTATGTATATAAGTATCTATATAAGTATGTTTCTCCGTTGCCTAGTACCCATAACACAAGCTTTGCCTAGCTTACTTTGGGACTAGGTCAATTGGTGTGAATTGTACCGTGATATTTATTTATTTATTTTAATAGATGTGTGTGGCATGTGTTGATTTATGTGGGAGTGGAGCGGCTTTTCTGCATGAAAACACATGTGTCGTCTTGCTCGTGCTACTACAGGAAGAACAAGAAAAAAGGTTGTAATTCATTCTTTAGCACTGGATAACCAATAAACTCTAACCAATAACTTTTCTCTAGGTTGGTAAAAGAGAAACAAGGAATAAAATTGTAGTTCATGAAAGAGACACATCATCCCAGCCTATATACGTCCCACTGCAGGGCACAGGCCTCCTCTCAGAATGAGAGGGCTTGGGCCGTAATTCCCACGCGGAAAAGGAAGAAAGAGATACTTTTGTGGCTAATCTAATATATAAAAATCTCGTGTTTTCTATCGGACTCCTCCGAAACGGCTTTTTTATTTTGCTTATGTTTGGTAAGTCTGAGAATAGATTTTAGGGTATTTTTTATAACACTATTGTTTGCAGACGGAGTTGCGGACAACAGCTAGTTTAATATATAAACTTAAAAACTCGTTAACTCATTTTAAAATCTTCCTTGCATGTTATCCCACCAACGTGTAAAGTTCCGACGGGACGTAGTCAAAGTTGCGAGCAACGACTAGCTTCGCATAAGTTACTACGGCCTCCCATATTCCAACAAAGTAAGGTGCACTAAGTGATCTCAATGCAAACGCAGATTCTTGTATCTAATACAAGACATTTATAATTAATACTGTCCTTTTAAAGTTTTCTATAAATGAACAGTCGTAAACAACTTACTTTCGGGATCGGTTTCCTGTTTTTCCTTGGCCTTCACGAGGTCGAAATGAGCCGGATCGCCCGTCGCTTCGCAAGCGCCCATTATTTTCTGAATACACTCCATGGCGAATACCTGATGAAAAGATTAGCGTAGATCAAAACCATTTCGGTATTAAACAGAAAGATGTAATAGAAGATTTAATTTAATGTTTTGACTATGAAAAATTAAAAGGCAAGTCTCGACACAAAAAGCAGAGTAGGCTTTCCTTACATTTCTAAGAACCACTCGAGTTACACGTCAGTACTTCTTTCTAACCGAGGAATACTTTTGTTTATATGTTCATCAGTGAACATCTACCGGCTGTAGATGAGGATAACATATTTCTAATAACCTCTCGAAACATTAGTTGAACTAAACTAACATGATTCTTCATCTCTATTGTGAATAAAAATACACCAAAATACGTCAGTATAGGGATGTTGACGCCATTAAAATATAATTTGAAGACACGCACGACTCCAGTAAAAAAACGCTAAATTTTAGCCCTGAAAACCAGATAAATTTTTGATTAACTGCAAATTATATATTTTATTGCTTTAAACAAATAAATAGTTAGATTGAGTATACGAACAAGTGACGTCCATCCATAAGTTGCAATAGCAACTTATGGAAGAATTGTGTTTTGACAGCTCATAAAAAGTACGTCTGTTGATTGGTGGTGTCAACATCCCTATCGTCATCTCAGTCACTCAGTACTGTAAACTGTACTTACCCTGGTGGGCCATCGGGACTGAACGGCGGGATGTGTCGACTCGTTCGTATCCGCGTGAAATTCAGCTTGGTCGTCGTCACCTTCGCCGTCGAAATCTACGTCGGGATTGTTGCTGTCCTCTGCAAACGAATTACCAGCCGTTAAACTTCAATAAATTTAAAAATATTAAATAAAAGCCGTGTTGGCCTAGTGGTTTGACCTATGGCCATGGCCTCTCAAGCAGAGGGTCGTAGGCTCAAATCTCGGCGCGCACCTCTGAGTTTTTCGGTATTTATGTGCGAAATTACATTCGTAATTTACCATGAGATGAGCTTTACGGTGAAGGAAAACATCGTGAGGAAACCTGCATACACCTGCGAAGAAATCCAATGGTGTGTGTGAAATTCCCAATCCGCAATGGGCCCGCGTGGGAACTACGGCCCAAGCCCTCTCATTCTGAGAGAAGGTCTGTGCCCTGCAGTGGGACGTGTATAGGCTGGGAGACACGCCGTCTCGTCACGCTCCACGTCCAGGAAGGGAACAAAGCGCCTGGCAGCCCTGTGTCAGTTATAATACCATAGCTCGCACTGACCCAGTCTCACGGTGAGCACGCGTTTGGCCAGCGCGAGCCAGCTGCGCACTGAGCGCGCCGCGGCCGCCGCCAGCAGACAGCACGTCAGCGTGTCACGCGCGTGGGACAGCGCCGTCTCGTCACGCTCCACGTCCAGGAAGGGAACAAAGCGCCTGGCAGCCCTGTGTCAGTTATAATACCATAGCTCGCACTGACCCAGTCTCACAGTGAGCACGCGTTTGGCCAGCGCGAGCCAGCTGCGCACTGAGCGCGCCGCGGCCGCCGCCAGCAGACAGCACGTCAGCGTGTCACGCGCGTGGGACAGCGCCGTCTCGTCACGCTCCACGTCCAGGAAGGGAACAAAGCGCCTGGCAGCCCTGTGTCAGTTATAATACCATAGCTCGCACTGACCCAGTCTCACGGTGAGCACGCGTTTTGGCCAGCGCGAGCCAGCTGCGCACTGAGCGCGCCGCGGCCGCCGCCAGCAGACAGCACGTCAGCGTGTCACGCGCGTGGGACAGCGCCGTCTCGTCACGCTCCACGTCCAGGAAGGGAACAAGGCGCCTGGCAGCCCTGTGTCAGTTATAATACCATAGCTCGCACTGACCCAGTCTCACGGTGAGCACGCGTTTGGCCAGCGCGAGCCAGCTGCGCACTGAGCGCGCCGCGGCCGCCGCCAGCAGACAGCACGTCAGCGTGTCACGCGCGTGGGACAGCGCCGTCTCGTCACGCTCCACGTCCAGGAAGGGAACAAAGCGCCTGGCAGCCCTGTGTCAGTTATAATACCATAGCTCGCACTGACCCAGTCTCACGGTGAGCACGCGTTTGGCCAGCGCGAGCCAGCTGCGCACTGAGCGCGCCGCGGCCGCCGCCAGCAGACAGCACGTCAGCGTGTCACGCGCGTGGGACAGCGCCGTCTCGTCACGCTCCACGTCCAGGAAGGGAACAAAGCGCCTGGCAGCCCTGTGTCAGTTATAATACCATAGCTCGCACTGACCCAGTCTCACGGTGAGCACGCGTTTTGGCCAGCGCGAGCCAGCTGCGCACTGAGCGCGCCGCGGCCGCCGCCAGCAGACAGCACGTCAGCGTGTCACGCGCGTGGGACAGCGCCGTCTCGTCACGCTCCACGTCCAGGAAGGGAACAAGGCGCCTGGCAGCCCTGTGTCAGTTATAATACCATAGCTCGCACTGACCCAGTCTCACGGTGAGCACGCGTTTGGCCAGCGCGAGCCAGCTGCGCACTGAGCGCGCCGCGGCCGCCGCCAGCAGACAGCACGTCAGCGTGTCACGCGCGTGGGACAGCGCCGTCTCGTCACGCTCCACGTCCAGGAAGGGAACAAAGCGCCTGGCAGCCCTGTGTCAGTTATAATACCATAGCTCGCACTGACCCAGTCTCACAGTGAGCACGCGTTTGGCCAGCGCGAGCCAGCTGCGCACTGAGCGCGCCGCGGCCGCCGCCAGCAGACAGCACGTCAGCGTGTCACGCGCGTGGGACAGCGCCGTCTCGTCACGCTCCACGTCCAGGAAGGCGAACAAAGCGCCTGGCAGCCCTGTGTCAGTTATAATACCATAGCTCGCACTGACCCAGTCTCACGGTGAGCACGCGTTTGGCCAGCGCGAGCCAGCTGCGCACTGAGCGCGCCGCGGCCGCCGCCAGCAGACAGCACGTCAGCGTGTCACGCGCGTGGGACAGCGCCGTCTCGTCACGCTCCACGTCCAGGAAGGGAACAAGGCGCCTGGCAGCCCTGTGTCAGTTATAATACCATAGCTCGCACTGACCCAGTCTCACGGTGAGCACGCGTTTAGCCAGCGCGAGCCAGCTGCGCACTGAGCGCGCCGCGGCCGCCGCCAGCAGACAGCACGTCAGCGTGTCACGCGCGTGGGACAGCGCCGTCTCGTCACGCTCCACGTCCAGGAAGGGAACAAAGCGCCTGGCAGCCCTGTGTCAGTTATAATACCATATCTCGCACTGACCCAGTCTCACGGTGAGCACGCGTTTGGCCAGCGCGAGCCAGCTGCGCACTGAGCGCGCCGCGGCCGCCGCCAGCAGACAGCACGTCAGCGTGTCACGCGCGTGGGACAGCGCCGTCTCGTCACGCTCCACGTCCAGGAAGGGAACAAAGCGCCTGGCAGCCCTGTGTCAGTTATAATACCATATCTCGCACTGACCCAGTCTCACGGTGAGCACGCGTTTGGCCAGCGCGAGCCAGCTGCGCACTGAGCGCGCCGCGGCCGCCGCCAGCAGACAGCACGTCAGCGTGTCACGCGCGTGGGACAGCGCCGTCTCGTCACGCTCCACGTCCAGGAAGGGAACAAAGCGCCTGGCAGCCCTGTGTCAGTTATAATACCATATCTCGCACTGACCCAGTCTCACGGTGAGCACGCGTTTGGCCAGCGCGAGCCAGCTGCGCACTGAGCGCGCCGCGGCCGCCGCCAGCAGACAGCACGTCAGCGTGTCACGCGCGTGGGACAGCGCCGTCTCGTCACGCTCCACGTCCAGGAAGGGAACAAAGCGCCTGGCAGCCCTGTGTCAGTTATAATACCATAGCTCGCACTGACCCAGTCTCACGGTGAGCACGCGTTTGGCCAGCGCGAGCCAGCTGCGCACTGAGCGCGCCGCGGCCGCCGCCAGCAGACAGCACGTCAGCGTGTCACGCGCGTGGGACAGCGCCGTCTCGTCACGCTCCACGTCCAGGAAGGGAACAAAGCGCCTGGCAGCCCTGTGTCAGTTATAATACCATAGCTCGCACTGACCCAGTCTCACGGTGAGCACGCGTTTGGCCAGCGCGAGCCAGCTGCGCACTGAGCGCGCCGCGGCCGCCGCCAGCAGACAGCACGTCAGCGTGTCACGCGCGTGGGACAGCGCCGTCTCGTCACGCTCCACGTCCAGGAAGGGAACAAAGCGCCTGGCAGCCCTGTGTCAGTTATAATACCATAGCTCGCACTGACCCAGTCTCACGGTGAGCACGCGTTTGGCCAGCGCGAGCCAGCTGCGCACTGAGCGCGCCGCGGCCGCCGCCAGCAGACAGCACGTCAGCGTGTCACGCGCGTGGGACAGCGCCGTCTCGTCACGCTCCACGTCCAGGAAGGGAACAAAGCGCCTGGCAGCCCTGTGTCAGTTATAATACCATAGCTCGCACTGACCCAGTCTCACGGTGAGCACGCGTTTGGCCAGCGCGAGCCAGCTGCGCACTGAGCGCGCCGCGGCCGCCGCCAGCAGACAGCACGTCAGCGTGTCACGCGCGTGGGACAGCGCCGTCTCGTCACGCTCCACGTCCAGGAAGGCGAACAAAGCGCCTGGCAGCCCCGTGTCAGTTATCACCACACCTGGGGAGCGAAAATATATTATTTTTATAGTTTGTTTACAAAAAACTCTCTTGTTTTATTGATACCTGGGTGAAGAACAAAAAGTTGTACACTGTTAAAGCTGCATTAGCAGGTAGTTAAAATTACCATTACCATTCGGGTCTTGGGTGTTTAATATGTATTTAAGTATGTATCTATCTATATAAGTATGTTTATCCGTTGCCTAGTACCCATAACACAAGCTTTTCTGAGCTTACTTTGGGACTGGGTCAATTGGTGTTAATTGTCCTGTGATATTATTATACGGATTTCCGATCACGGGCCCATGGGGACCCGGTCATTTGAAAGGTATTCATGGGGCCGAAGCCAACATGAAGAGGCCTTTGGTACCATATAATATAAATGAGATGGGCGCAACTATGGAGGTCTATCCCCTAATACACCATGAGGATGTGCTAGCGGACAGTCCTCCACAGTTGCCAAACTATTGCCAGGTAGGAAGCGACATGGAATTGGCTATGGGGTTGGGATGTTGTGGACAGGATTACCGGGCTATGGAGTGAGATAACGGACACCTACCATTTCAATATCTCATAAACTGAACTTTTGGTAGGCGGTGACTCGCCATTCACTAAATGGGCCCCTCAAACTATTGCCCGCTCGGGGCAACGAGGCGGCAACATTGGTGTGAACGGCTAAGGATGGAGAGGTGTCCCTGGACTTTAAACTTCAAAATGCCAACTCGCCACTTACGGCCAAACACATCCATCCTTCGAGCATTTAGCTCTTGCGCTCCACTCTAGGCGGCCAACAAAGGCAAACTAGAGGCGGGGTGGGTGTGTAACTGTGTGTGAGTGTGTGTATAAGCGCATGTGTGTATGTGTACCCCTGGAGGTCTCGGGTTCGTGGTGTCGCTACGCACCAACAGCTCGCCACAAGCCGCCCTGCGATGACTGACTGCACTGGTGACACGACAACACCAGCGGGCGATGGGGTCGTAATATTACCTTTTTCCATTGTGACACGAAAATTAACCATACATATTTGTATTTACATTTGTATGGTGTCACAATAGAAAAAGTTAATGGTAATTTTAACTACCTGCTAATGCAGCTTTAACAGTGTGCAACTTTTTGGTCTTCCTTCACCCACCTAGTAAATTTTTACGGGTAATGTTTTTTCACGTTAATGGCGTACTCTCATATAACTTTTCCCAATCACGACAGCGAGAGGCGGTCTGTCTGTCAACGTGTTAAGTACAAGATCTTAACGACAGATAGAAATATACAGAATAAATAGCAAGATCTGTTTTTTTTGCTAACGGTTCTTTATTTTGCATCGCACCAAATGGCATAAGGCAATTCGACAACAGTAATCAATCAAAATTCCCTTACAATATAAACAAAGAAACATACGAAGTGCCTATTGTTTAAATTCCGTTACTTCATCTGTTACAAACTTATCATGTCTCACATGAATCGTTAGTTTGATACACCAAAAGTACTAACCACAATACGGCCTCGCGGGCACATGGTCCTTGGCAAGCATAGCGTATCGGCAAACTTCTGTCGCCTCCTTCTGAGACAGCTGACGCAGGCAGCAAAGGGCCGCTCTACGCACTGCTAATTCTGGACTTGATAAGTCGCGCTAAAAGAGTAAGAAATAAAAAAATATATCAAGTAAAGGGGACAAATTTTTTGAATATTTCATCAGATGGTTGGGTTAGTATAGTAAATAAACGCACTTATACTATTAAACTTTTAGGTACTGTACTAAATGTAAACAAACATCAGCTGCCAACACGACCAAAAGTTATATGGTGTCGGGTTAACCAGCCAAATGCAATTTACTTTCACGCGTCACATTTTCGACGTACTCTTAAGTTTAGACGCATAATATGGAGTTTAATTTATATTTAGTAAAGTACAGGTCGAGTCACAAGAGCTGGCACGAATGGATTGAACGAAAGCAATGTCACTTTGACCTTTTTGAAGAAAAATGACTGATGCATGACATTTTCATATTTGTGTGAAGCGTATTCAAATAGGTAACACATAGATACTTTCATTCGCTCATTCGATCCATTCGTGCCAGCTCTTGTGAATCGACCTGTACCTAAACCTTTATAGTAGGTATAAACATAGCGCTATTTACTAATACATAATATGTTTCTTTTGTATAGAGATGAGTTCTGCTATCGTTTAGAATCCAAATTTATGTGGCGCATCATTGAGATTGCGCGCGTACTTTTTAAAATTGTGTTTTTTGTTTCTATTTGTGTTATTACATGTTTAACCTACTCTGTAATTTGTAGCTGTTGGTTCTTCGAAAATAAATAAATCAAATTTATTAATTTAAAATTAAATTTCAGCTATAAAAAAAGTGCGAGACGTAATGTTACCGAAAAATTACATAAAGTTTACCACTAACAGATGGTTTGCCTTCATTTCATATTCAACTTTAACGATCTACAAATAAAGCTATTTGTAATAGCTACTTTATTTGTATGGTGTTAAAGTTGGAAATGAAATGAAGACAAGCCACTGTCAGTGGTAAACTAAAAGTAAACGTATTGTTAGCACTCACACATAGCGCGGGAACCAACGCATGCGCGCTGACGTGCCTCGGCGAGAACAT
Source organism: Archips xylosteana (assembly GCA_947563465.1). Taxonomy (NCBI): domain Eukaryota; kingdom Metazoa; phylum Arthropoda; class Insecta; order Lepidoptera; family Tortricidae; genus Archips; species Archips xylosteana. Next base: position 10,966,194 of record OX387364.1, on the reverse strand, counting down.
CTGGAGCTGTTGCATGCAGCCGATGCCTTCCGCGCGCGCGCCGCCGCCGCACTCGCTGAGCGCTGCGCACGCGCACAGAAAACGACCCACTGTTGACCCGGCGCTGCCTACGACAACGCACAAAAAAAGATCATTGGACATTTTAAAAAAAAAGGCGTGCCTTTCACTTTTTTAAATGGGGTAATTTTGGGGTTTTCTTGATCAAAATCACGAGGACAAATTTTCATAAAGAAAAAAAGTGTCCACTTTTTGATTTACCTTAGTCTTAGGTGAAATCTTGCATTTCGAATTTCACTTTCAGTGGTCAAATTGACTTTAAATTTGAAATGGAAAAATTTGGTTATCATCTACAGCAAGCAAATACAGCCACAGTAAGTACGGCTAACCTAAAATGCATTAAACAGACTTTTGCTAACGAAAACCTATTACATCACCAAAGAATTACAGTATTTTTGTTGGGTCTATAATGACACCCATAAAATTTTTGTTCCGAATTTTCAAGACCATAACGTTTTCTGTCATAATTTTTCTTTGTCATATTATCGGAAGTCATAATATTAAACAACATAAATTGGAGCTACGATTTTCTTAAGTCATAATTATTGTAAGGACTAATAAGTAAACTCATATCATTCAGTGTCAAGAAGCATCACACTTCATAACATTAAAGGTACTAAAGTCACTCATAATAATTATTGCAAGGTCTTTTTTCGCAGGTCATAATTATTTTAAGGCACAATATTACTTTGTAATAACATTCAATGTCATGGTTGTATGACATTTCATAATATTAAAGGTAATAATCCTTTTCTGTGCTGTCATAAAAAAAATACCTAACATCGAAGGCTAAGGCGGGAGCTACGCTTACGCTTCGCTCCCGCCTTAGCCTTCTGAACCTAACCTGTCCGTGTCGCTTCTGCCCGAAAGTCTTGCTCGCTCGCTGCCAGCGATATGTCTTACAATGTTTCTGAATAATTATCAATGTTCCTTTGGATGTTATAGAATTCAATGTAGATGGTTAGTGCATTTTAGGTAATGAAAAATTATGACTAAAAACAATTATTAATTTAAGATATACATATGCCCTATAACATTTCTGAATAATCAACGATATTCCCTTAAATATTATTGATATCAATATTATGACTTTTTAAAGTTATGATCAATGGGATTATGGCTCATTGCAGTTAGAACTATTAAGCGATATGCTTTACAAAAATTATGACCATCGATATTTATGAGCAAGAATATTATGGACATCAATTTATGACTTTCAAAATTCGGATAAAAAAGATTATGGGAGAAAAGGGGCACCCATTTTTGTTACGTACAACAAAAAAATCATCAACTATACAAGTGTGACCACACACTCGAACAGATCGCAACTGCTATTTGCTTCCTAAAAAGTTAGAAAAATAATAAAACATCGGGCTGAGTTCACTTTTAGTCGCGAATTTAAAAAGAAAAAATAATTATGGAGCTTACGCTCAGATTAGATGCTGAGTTAATAAAGCACCCGGAGTCGAGAAATCAATGTTGATCCACCTCTAAATAACCAATAATCTAGAATTACACCAGAAGTAAACTTAAGGACAGTATTGATCGCAGCTTACCCTGCAACTCGGGTCCAACAACGGTAATAAGCGCCGATAGCAGCCTTCCCACAGCGCGATGCAAATCTTCCTGGAACGGTGGCGCCGTGAACAGCAGTTTTAAGGCCACGTTCAGCGTGGATTCCACGTGGCTGCGGAACATAGGCCCTGATGCATCCGCGAGGACTGAGAGCGCGTGGAGGGACCACACCTGAGGACAATAAGGGCTATATTATAGCTTTAGTGTGTTGCCTCTGTAGATTTACATGATGGTAGCGCTCGCTCGCTGACAGCCTGACTCTCCGCCTCGGACACGCAGCCGTAAAGACGCTCCGCGCAGGACGCAGCAACCGAGCGTACAGCTACGCTTGGCGATGACGATTGTTACTGACCTGGACTCCAGACACGCAGCCGCAGAAACGCCCCATGTATGATACTGCCGCCGTGCGTACCGCCACGCTTGAGGATGATGATGACGATTGTTACTAACCTGGACTTCAGACACGCAGCCGCAGAAATGCCCCATGTATGAAACTGCCGCCGCGCGTATCGCCACGCTTGACGATGATGATTACTGACCTGTGAAAAAGTCTTGGGATACTCATTATCCCTAGACAAATTTGATGTTTTGACTCAGTTAGTAATATGTCTATGTTGAAATTTACAAACTGTCTAGAGTTAAAAAAATATCCCTAGACACTTTTGATGAGTGTACAGTACATACCCGCCGCAGTGATGCCCCGCGCAGGATGCTACCGCTGCGCGTACGATCGGCCCAAACGCCGGCTTACCAGTTTCAAAACAAATTTGCTTGCAGCCGTTGAAGTTCACTGGTATGGATTGGTATGGACAGATGTCCAGCCACTGCACGCAAACTGGGCCTTTAAGGTGTCAAGCCGGCGTCTGGGCCGATTGTACCATCAAGCTTGACGATGATTGTTACTAACCTGGGCTTCTTGTCCGGCGGCGTCCTGCGCCATGGCTCTCAGCGCGGGTAACGCGGCGGCCGCGCCGGCGCCCCGCGCGCGCGCGACGGCCGCGACGGCGGCGGCGGCGGCGGCGCGCGCGCACCGCACCGGCGCCCGCGTCAGCGCCAGCGCGCGCTCGCTGACGGCCTGGCCCTCTGCCTCGGACACGCAGCCGCAGAGACGCCCCGCGCAGGACGCTGCCGCCGCGCGTACCGCCACGCTTGGCGACGATAGACCCGACTGTTGAGAGATATTGAATACACATGTGAGGGGTTTAGTAATCATGAGATAAGTGGCGATCCTTACGTAGAAACCCAAAAGCCGGGCTTGCCTTATAAATCTCAAATCAAGATTAAAAATAAAAACCAAACATCGTCCAAACTAAAAAAAAATTCAAATAAAATCACTTTCATAATAACGCGCTTTATTTTACGTAAAATACCATGAATTGCATAACTAATCCGCTGCGCGGCCAGGCGCTGAACGGCGACAATAGGCGATAGTAGCGTACGTTATAAATAGCATGATATCTCGCTCGCTCTTGTGGGCTTTTACGGGGCTTCCAAACGCTCTCTTCATACTTAGGAACACGTTAGTTTTGCAAATATCCATGTATAGCTGCATATATAACACTTTCTTTGCAATTTTGAATCTGGCTTACGGTGTCAAGTTTGTTGCGTTTGGTTTGGAACGCGAGTGCGCAGGCGAGATGAATAACTTCACGATTGTTTATATCGAATAGTGGGCCATGCATGGCGTTGTAAAATACGTGATTTGATGCAATTACATTTCGAAAAATAAATAGGTATTCTTGTTTTTAGTGCGGTGTACAGTGTGGTGCGTGTGAGAATGTGTCTGTAAAATTCTGTCTAGTAATAGAATGCCTTCAGTGTGCTTTGGTAAGCTTGTCCAAACTGAAGATTGAAGAGTAAAGCAGCGACAAGATGGATTAAACTAAATTAAATTACAAAAAAATACTAAAACATCTCTCGGCTTGCCATAGCCTGATACCCTAGGCACGCCACTCTGCATGAGATGAACCCTGATACAGGCTGTCGATCCATACTAACCACTCACATGCTTTGCGGAACCACGATTGCCAATTTATTTATTTATTTCAATCAAATTTATTCCTTACGCCAATAGTGACATTGTTTAAAATCACTTGTCAATAAATGACAGTAAATGCAAAAAAACACGTGAGTAGCTAATATCATAAATGTGAAAGTGTTTGTTTGCTATCTTTCACGTCGAAACTGAGCGACGAATTGTCGTGATTTTCGTGACGTAGTTGAAGCGCTGGAGAGTTACATATAGCGTCGGTGAAACTGCAATACCGCTACTAGCTTTTTCCATAAGTTTCAACTTGTAATGAAATAACAGTGAAAATTAAATAAATAAATAAAAAATAAAATATTTATTTATTTACCAACATACAAAAAGTTATAAATTTTCGTAATATAGTACACATTATCTAGTTTGTAAGTATGAGATAAATAGGAAATGAAACTCAGCGAGCCCGCTGGTTTTCAGTCTCCAATTAGACAAATTAGACCTTATAAAAAAGCTAGTTACACGTTATTGAAGTTTCACCGACGATTTATTACAATTTACACCGATTCCCAACGAACAAATGGAAACTAAAATATTTATAGAATGAAACTTACAAAAATAAGTTCTGTAGCAGCAGTCTTGACCGCATCCTGTCCCAGAGAGCTCTTCTGTTCCGCCAACGTCCGCAGCGCCAGCAACAGAGCGGTGTATACGTTCACTTGTATCGCCTCTTGACGAGCGCCTTTGGACATCTTGATGCACTCCGTGAAATGTTCTAGCATTTGCTGCCTGGAAGGTTGTTTTAATTAGTAACCGACTCCCACATGGACATTTTTATGAGTACAAATAAAAAAATCTGTGCAATAAAATGGGCACTCAAACAAGAATGTCTGAAATTATAAGAGTAATAAATAAAAAAAATATGATCTTCAATTTTAATAAATGATCAACACATCTGAGCTAGCAAATCAATGCGCGTTGCGTTGCGTCCATTAGGATCCTATTTTGTACCCTACGTTAGAGTAGCATCAAGGCGCGACGCGCTCATACTATGTAGAATAGGGTCTCCGCGATGCGGGGCTCCGTCGACTCGGTCTCATAGATTTTACACTTATGTTTATAAATATTTGGTGGCCATTTTAAAATAAAATATGGTTGCAGTGTTGGTTGTCCTTTAATATTTTGTCTGCGAACTAGCTCAATCCCGCGGCTTCGCTCCCGTATTTTGTACGTAGAAGGGTACAAAATTGGAAGCTCGTTACCTCGTATGTCAGTCAGTCAATCATTAACTTTCCTTTTTTATAGATATAGTTAGTTCTTGCACGCGACTTGGTTCGCCCATAGATAAAATTTATAGTTAACTCTATCAGTTACTAAAAAACTATCCTCTTTATGATTTATCCCACGGGAATTTCGCGGTGATTTTTAAAATTTGCGCTGGTAAACTTGTCCCAGCCTAAATAAAGTTGTTTCCGTTTACATTGTCTATTTTCTGCAGTTATTTGAGTGAAATGATTGATGATTTACAATCAGCCATATACCACAGATACTTATTGAATATTACAATCGAAAAAAGATGCTTGTTATTTATGTAATATATGTAATAATGCATGGTAACAGAGTGGTAGCTCCTGTAGCGGTAACCTCTGCGATTACCCGGCAGGGGTCCGATCAAATCGATAGAAAAGAGATCCAGGGGGGTGGCTACACGACGGGGGTATAAACGTTCTCCACGCGGCTGGGTGTTAGCGATCTTATAAGCCTTGCAGACTTGACATTCAGCGAGGAACCTAGCCACGTCGGCGATACATATACGGCCAATAGTACAGGTCAAGCTATGTATACAAGTGCTCTGCGCAAAAATTGAAAATGACTCATAGAAGAATTGTGTTCTCAGTGTACCTGTGCTTGTTGGCTGCGCGAGCGAAGGCGTGCGGGAACAGCGTCGCGCATGCGTCGATGACGGCCACGCCCAGCGGCTGCGCGCCCGCCGCGCCGCGGTACAGGCAGCACGGGTCGTGCTCCAGCGCGCCTGAGCCGCTCGCGCTCAGCGGAGATATCAGCTGGCAAACAAAACACAATGACAGCAAAACAAATGCCTGTCTAGACGAAGCGATGTGCGCGCGAGGGTATAGTATAAATCTTCCCAGGTGATTTTTTCGCTTTGAGCCATTACATTAAATTTGAACCTTAATACTATAACGATACCGTTTGTTTTGAAAGATAAGGGCTCGAAGCGAAAAGTTCACCTGAAAAGATTTATACTATACACGTGCGATTCAATTTATATTGCGTCCAGATGCCGCGTCATAAGCCGGCTACTCGCACACACACCTGCCGCGGGGGCAATGCCAGTCGCACGGAACGTAGGGTCATTAATACTGTGCTGCTACGGCTAGATTCCTCACGATAAATGACACAAGGACACGCTGTCATGTGAGTAAGTCAGTACTTCATTGAAATGTAAAACGGTCTAATGTTACCTGTTCTTCAATTTCAGCGTGGTCAGTATCGTAAATCCACCCCTCGTCACCGAGAAGGATAGTATCGCGCGGATGCATGGCACTTCTCAGCATACCTGTGAATTTGGTTTTTGTTGTTTTTTATGTATAGTTTGTTTATATTAGCAAACGTGTTATTAACTAAATGGATCTCTCGAATACATCGATATGAATCGATCGAGATTCGAGTAGACGTTTTATGTGGGCCAAAAGATATCGGCTCGGGCTCGAATCTCGGCAAGCACACAAAAATTTTTTCGCTTGTTTTGATTTGATAGGGGCCCTATCATTATCAACATTCATTATCAGGGTAATTTTTTTCTAAACAATTTAATCAATCGAAGTCGATATCCAAATCGAACGCAACTAACCAAACCAAACGCTACTTTTAAAACCCAAATTCTAAATTCAAAAACTAGCACCAAAAAGACAGTGAACGTCCTCAAATCCGAAAAGCTCCTGTGGACGACAAAACACTAGGGTAACTGTCTGTCTACGTTTTCTCTTTCTCTCTTCTCTTTTTATTGAGAGTAGTCTAGTGGGTTAATCGAGGACGCTACGGTCTAAATGGACTTAGCTGACGCCCTAAGCACGTCGTAGTCGTCTTCATATTTGTCGCCGTCATCGTCGTCGTCGTCGTCGTCGTTACCGTCGTCGTACTGACCGGTGGCGAGGTTGGCGCAGCTCGGGTCGGCCACGCCAGCCAGCTCGCTCGCCAGCAGCCGCAGCAGCGGCGCCGCGGGCTGCGCGCCCGGGCCCAGCGCCGCGCACGCCTGGTACAGCCGCAACCTTAGGAGCGCTGCCGGCGCTTTCAGCGAGCCGCCGTAGTTGCGGACTACGCCACCGACGCTGAAAATGAATTTACACTTTAGATTTAACACATCACTTCGAAAAAATATCTATTATCGCTTAACTATACTTCATTTAATTTAGAATTGAAAACCACAACATCATTATATTGCGGCTCGTCAACTATTTCTTACCTAGCAAATAGTACAGTACAATAGTCTGGGAGTCGCAAAATAAAATTGTTTTAATTTCACTTTATTTGAGTGTCGTCAATTGTTACTCTAGTAAAAATTGTAAAGAGATCACGAGCCGCAATATAATGTTGTTGTGGTTTATAATTTTAAAGTATAAGTAACATGGATTTTTTTCTTATGTTCTCCAGAACTGTTATAAGGTGGCCACTCTCCCGGTATCAGGTTACAGACATACAAACAGACAGATAACGAAGTGATCCAATAAGGATTCCATTTCCAGGATTCGAAAAACTTAACTTACTTGGTAAGAACAGCTATAGCGCCATCTATGGGCTGTGTCAGCCTTTTGGCCGTATCCTCGTTATTGACCAGCGAAGGGCAGTGAATCAGCAAACTGTGCAGGGCCGATAGCGCTCCCGCACGCCCTTCCAAAGTAACCTGATCATTCAATATAATCAATCAGTTAATACCGTGGTAGCCTAGTCTGGCCTCTCAAGCAGAGGATCACGGGTTCGAGCCCAGGCTCGCACCTCTGAGTTTTGTGTCAAAAATGTGCAAAGTTACATTTGAAATTTACGACGAGCTTTACGGTGAAGAAAATCATTGCGAGGGAAACTGTACACACCTACGAAGAAATTGGTGTGTGCGAAGTTCCCAATATGTAGTGGGTCGGCGTGGCAACTACTGTCCAAGCCCTCTCATTATGACAGACTTGCAACCTGCAGTGCGAGGTATACATAGAGGGTGGGATGATGATGATGATGAATCAGTTACTGTGTAGCATAAACTAAGAGATGACGTCATGTGCAGAATTTCATGTCTCTAGACCAGACACCCCCAACCATTTTAGCTCGCAGACCCCTAGTCATATTTTTCGGTATTATGTAAACCCCGCTCATAGGCGTATTGAGGGGGGGATTTTGGGGTTCAAACATCCCCCTCGACACTATGAGGTCCTTTTATCCAGTTAGATTATTTGTAAATGTAGTAGCCAATTTTTTTTCCTTTTGTCCCTGCTTAACCCGTCACCATAGACCCGTCGCAGATATTCGTCGAACCCTGAAGATTAATATGTGTAGAACACTTTGAGTAACACTGCTTTAGTCGCATGTACGCATGCACGCACGCCTTATCCATTCTGGCCTTGAATAGCATTAAATTAGTCTTGAATTATTTTCTGGAAACATACCTGCCAAGTGAACGCATCGCCTCTGGCCTTCTCTGATTCCATTTCTTTAGCTGACCGCGGGAAACTGTTCCTCCATAATAACAGCATTCTTGGCAACAAGCCGCGCACCACTGGGACCCCTACAGCAAAATATTTCAATAGTTAAATATCAAGGGACAGTTGATACTTGGGCATTTCTATTTTACGTTGTACCCAATTAAGAAATTGTTAACAGGGAGTTAAAATTAGTCCGTTTGGTTACGCACTTTTTCAAATCTTTACAATAAAAAAAAACTTAACAAACCGGATCATTCTTCACTTCTTGTTACACATTGTTAAACTTGTCAGATTTGTTACTTTTTTTTATTGTAAAGGCTTGAAAAAGTGCGTAACCAAACTGACTAAATTTAACTCCCTGTTTACAATTTCTTAATTGGGTACAACGAAAAATAGAAATGCCCACCTATTGACCTAGTCCTAAACAAAGCTTGTAGCGGCTAAAATAATTAGTCATAGTACATTGCCGGCTCACCTAGCGTACAAATGGCGCCGACGATAAGCCAGCCCGCATTGGTCCGCGCCGCCGTGAGCCGACTGCTTTGGCCGGCGGACCGCAGTAACTGCTCGGCTGCGTTGAAGGCGACTTTGCCGCGGCCGTGCGGCACGCCCAGTGGGGAGAGACGCACTGAGCCGAGTATTGCGGCTAGCGCTGCTGAACAACCTGAAAAAAAATTACATTTAGGGGCTGTTTCATTACCCATTGATTAATTAAAATTGTCGGATAAATGTGATGCCGTCTCCATCTATTCGAACAAAACAAACAGAGACGACATCACATTTATCCGTCAAATAAATTTGATCAATGGATGGTAAACAGGGGGTTAGTTTTTCCTTCTTTACAAGTTGGTCATGACGCACTATGCCATGTTGAACATTAGGATTGAATTTGGGGAAAACTTCACTCGCTGCCAGTCAGTTTGTTTACTTGTTTTTATATAAATACTAGCTGTTGCCATAAAAAATATCCTACGACCTATTCTTAGACCTACCGAGTATAGAGTGTTTTCTTAAGCAGTCTAAATCCCTAAAACCTACCAGATATGTGGTGCGGCGTGGGCGACGAACGCGGCGCATCCAACGCGTCCACGCACTTGTCTAGGAGCGGCGTTATCTGCGAAGGCAGCGCCACACATATGCAGCGGACGCACCACGCGCCCGCGAGTCTCGCCGCCACGCAAGGGTGCTCTAACACCTGGGATAATAAGGGCAACCGTCGTTAAAATACGTTTACTTTTAAATTACCACTGACAGATGGCTTGCCTTCATTTCATTTCCAACTTTAACACCATACAAATAAAGTAGCTAATACAAAATCTGCAAACGTGGGTAAAAGTATTCTAAAATTGGCTTTATTTGTAGGTCGTTAAAGTTGAATACGAAATGAAGGCAAACCATCTGTCAGTGGTAAACTTTATGTAATTTTACTTTAGGTACTATACGTAAGCCACACAGAAGAGACGTGGGACGGGGGCGCGTCGCAGTCGCGGCGCCCCTTGAATCAGTTTTCATACTAACCCCCTGTTTCACCATCCATTGATCAAATTTATTTGACGCATAAATGTAATGCCGTCTCTGTTTGTTTTGTTCGAATAGACGGAGACGGCGTCACATTTGAGTCGTTTTCAAAAAAATTGTACATAGTTAAGGGTTTAATCAAAACAAAATCACGATCGCTTCCTTTGTGTTACGAAAGTTAGTCATATAAAATATTTGGGTAACTTTTGTTACACAAAGGAATCAATTAAGCTTTGTTTTTATTAAGTCCCTTAATTGTGTACACTTTTTTTTGAAAACGACTCATTTATCCGTCATTTAAAATTAATCAATGACGACCAGGTGGCCTAGTGGTTAGAGAACCTCACTATGAAGCTTGAGGTCCCGGGTTCGATTCCCGTGTCGGGGCAGATATTTGTATGAAAAATACGAATGTTTGTTCTCGGGTCTTGGGTGTTTAATATGTATTTAAGTATGTATCTATCTATATAAGTATGTTTATCCGTTGCCTACTTAGTACCCATAACACAAGCTTTGCCTAGCTTACTTTGGGACTAGGACAATTGGTGTGAATTGTCCCGTGATATTTATTTATTTATTTAATGGGTGGTGAAACAGCCCCTAAATGTATAAAACACACGCGGCCTCGTCTCTTCTGTCTGCTTTGGATCGCGACGCTTCTATAATTTAGTATGAAAGCTGATTCTAGGGGCGCCGCGACTGGGACACGCCCCAGTCCCACGTTTCGTCTATATGGCTTGGGAGTTAATATAATATCACGGGACAAACACACCAATTGACCTAGTCCCAAACTAAGCAAAGCTTGTACTATGGGTACTAGACAACGGATAAACATACTTATATAGATAGATACATACTTAAATACATATTAAACACCCAAGACTCGAGCACAAACATTCGTATTATTCACACAAATGTCTGCCCCGACAGGGAATCGAACCCGGGACCTCAAGCTTCGTAGTCAGGTTCTCTAACAACTAGGCTATCCGGTCGTCTAAAAGTTGTAATCCGTTCGTACCTGCAGCTTGGCATGACACAACAAAAACAATAATTCCAAGATGTGACTATTGCAAAATAGTAGATTGTTCAAAAAGAGCATAAAATGAGCCATTTTACCCGAGATATTCATATAGCCACCCAAACCGGTTTAGGTTTAATGCTCGAGTTTTACACTCTGCTCTTCACTTCGATTGCAAGGAAATTAAACAGCAACATTGGAAATATTATGTTCATTTACAAACTTTTATTTTATTTTTTATGCATTGCAATTTCTATTATAATGTGCTAGATTTGCCTAGTTTTATTAATTTCGTAGCATAAAACGCCGGATATAAAAAAGCTTTATTTTTTTAGCTCGACTAACTTTTATATTCCTCTTATTCTATTTCTGTGGTTGTTTGTGACTTACCGCAAATATGGCATCGATCATATTGAGCGAGGTATCCGATACGAGGTTCTGCACCGAAGTCCCAAGCTGAAGCGTCAGTTCCCCTGCCTCCATCAAAGCACAAACGAGCAGGTGTTGACTGAATAACGTCTCCTGGAAAAAAAACAATCGTATAACCGAAAATTATCACATGTGCAAATCCTATTAATATAAATGCGAAAATTTATGAATGCGTGTGTGGGTTTGTTACTCTATCACGCTATAAAGCTGGACAGATTTCGATGACATTTAGTATTAACCCGTCACGCGTCCACCATACTAAAATTAGTAAAATTTATTTTTATGCAGGATATGTCCTAGAGACTTCAGTAGTTGTCTCTAGGACATTTTCCGCAAAAAAAGTTAGGGACTAACGTAGTCCCTGGGACGCGTGACGGGTTAAGGTAGCTGGATCATTGAATAATTTTTATTTAGATAAAGTCCATGAAACTGCAATACCGCTTAACTAGCTTTTTCCATAAGGTCTAACTTTGTCTAATTTTCTCTGTTATTTCATTACAAGTTGACCTTATGGAAAAAGTTAGTTACGCGGTATAGCAGTTTTTTCGACGAATATTCTAACGCGATCTATATAAAATTCGCCCCTATATTCCCTATATTGGGAATTCACCGAAACGCTTCACGAGTAAAAGCTAATATCAAATATGTACACTCATACCTGATTGCAATCCTTAGCGTTTTCCGGGTTAAAATCGATGCTGTTCATTTGTTTAATGACAATCTGTATGATCTCGCGGCACGCCGACGCCTGCGCTTTTTCACCCAGCATCTTGCCTAGCGTGTTGCGTAAAATGTAGTTTATGCATTTCCTAAAAAACAACGAAGAAAAAAGTTAAACTTTATTTTTATATTTTACTGTTTCTCAAATCAAAAACTTTGGCAATGCGTGCGTGGCACATTTTTGACTTTGATGTGCTCGTTATAGCCTAAATTTTATAAATAGAATTTGAGTATAAGTCTTTTTTAAGTAGTTTTTTTAAATCAAGTCATTCGTGATGACGCGTGCCGTGGTTCTTATTGCTATGTCATAATGTCTAATTTTGACAAATTTACGAATCTTCGTGAATGGCACTAGCCACATCTACATCCATAATCATAATTTCCCTATAACATTGTTAGAAGCGATAAGCTATATTAAGAAACCAGTATCTGTGGCTGCATCATAATGTTTACTTTCAAATTTCGAACATCATAAACAAAAGAATCATATTTGGTTTTGATTAACTAATTAATTAATTAGTCTATTTGTAATTTCATTCAATGTGAAATTCTTGTTCTACATTTTTAATCTCGAATATTACAGTCAATTTGAGAATCGGAATCGACTCAAGTCTAGATTGTATATGAATTTAAAAAATATGTAAGTGTCAGTCATTTATTTTAAATTCGAACTAGGACAAAAAAGAGAAAATAAAGTTATCATATTTTGTGATGTGAAAAATCTGGCGAAAAACTAATGGAGACTTAAAGCATGTAGATAAAATTATGCAACTGAGCATAATCATGATTAAAACACTCGTGTTTTAATACCTTACATTATGCAGCAGTCACATAAATAACTATTATTGAAGAGAGAAACAAATGTACAACTGGATTGCCTTTTAATGTCAGAAATACCAAAGAGTTGACAGCTGTATTGCCATTGCATAGAAGCTCAGGACCCCTCGTGAACAGCTAGTAAATTTATAAACTATAAAAGGGTAGTATGAAGACATCGATTTTGACGACAATATATTCCGAAAAGCCATTTGCAAATTTCTGTGAGGAATTATTTTACCTTGAATAAACGGCATCGACGTGAGAGCTAGCGGCCTTAGGGTTAGCCACTAGATCCAAAACGTGTGTTAAAAACGTCGTCAGGTTACGCTCCAACCAAACGCCTCCCATGTTTTGGACAAATATCACGTACGCCTGAAAAAAACGACATCTAATCTAAGTAAAGGCAGAAATAAATTTAAAACATATATAAAAAGTCTATTATCAAGTTTTAAAATAGTTAAATAAAATAAATAAATAAAATAAATATCACGGGACAATTCACACCAATTGACCTAGTCCCAAAGTAAGCTTAGCAAAGCTTGTGTTATGGGTACTAGGCAACGGATAAACATACTTATATAGATAGATACATACTTAAATACATATTAAACACCCAAGACCCGAGAACAAACATTCGTATTTTTCATACAAATATCTGCCCCGACACGGGAATCGAACCCGGGACCTCAAGCTTCATAGTCAGGGTCTCTAACCACTAGGCCATCTGGTCGTCAAAGTTATAAATTTAGATCTATCTTTAGCCACATAAGGAACACGGACCTATATCAAAGTGGATAACAACTTTAAGAATTCACTATCTTCGCTTTTCTGTTAAACGTAACCACCGCATAGCAGCATGCGAGAATGACAACTTTATAACACACAAGATAGGTGGACGGACGTCATACATTTAAATACTGGTGCTCTCAAAAACCTAAATATTAAGTAAATATGCCTTGTAAATTAATTAAATTGCACTCACGTGAGTAACACACACTCGGACCTCCCTGCTCACTCCGGAGCCCGACTTGATGATCTCTCCCTTCAAGAACGAAGTGCCTCCTCTCAAGAATGCACCCATCAGCAGGTTAAGTGCTTCGTCGAGCGACACTACGTTCTTAGGCGTTTCTTTCTTGCTTTGTTGCACTGGATAAGAAAAGGACAAGTGTATGTATGTAGGATTGGGCGGTTTTGATGAACGATGAAATCCTAGAACGACTTACGTACAGTCGGTGCCCTAACATAAGTATCCAACTTTTCTATACAACTTGTATGAAAAAGTGGATACTTAAGTTAGGGAACCGACCGTACTATTGCAAGTGCTTATTAACTTTAATTGAAGCATGTAGTACCTACTAAAAACTTCGCTGTGAACCATTTTTTTTTCCATCTTACCCTAAAAATCTATTATCGAAAAGTATTTAACAAAGGCAACATGTTGTACTGTCTTGTCTATTGCCTTTTCTTAGATAATTCGATTTTTGACGTGACAACGTCTAATAAATTGATGAACGCCGGCTGCTTACACGAAAAAACACGACTCACTGTAACGTACACGTAACGTTACGTAACGTTACATTCTACAGAGCAGCGAAGCAGACCACTTGCAAGAGAGCGGCGAGCGCCAGGATTTACAATGCGGGGTGCGGGGGGTGTTTTCGGGCGGGGGTTGAATGTGTTGTTATGACGTTGTCACGTTAAACTATCGTCCGTAAACCGACTTTATTTTTCATTACTTACCAGCCTGTGCCCCAGCTTTTAGCTTGCTGTTCAAATTGGAAGTTTCCCCAGCCTGCGTGGCGGCTATTAAAGCGCCCAGTAATTCCGACACAGCACATCTGAAATGAAAAAAAAACATGTGACAATTTCGTATGCGCGAGGTCCCGGAACAAACCATGCTGTTGCATGTTTTCTATATTTTAGAACACCGTATGTGCCTCCTTCTGTCTTTAGTAAACCAGTATTTAGATGAATTTGAGTTGTGCAATGGTGCAAACACCGCTTGCAAACACCGGTCTTGCAGGTTTAATGAAATATAACTCATAACAATTCATACTAGTAGACACGGTTAAAAATACAATTGTAAACAGACGAAACCTGCACTGTGGATTTGATTTGTAGTGTCTCCTTTCATGATTCTAACAAATTGACATAGTTACAATGATAAACAAAAAGTAGTTCAAAGGCGAATTGATTCTAAAGAAGGAATCTCGTCTAAATAATATAGTATGATGCAGCCTTAGTTTGTATCAAACCTAAACCCAAGCTTTGATAAAGATCTGAAAGAAAATCATCCAAGTTGCAGTAAATTATGAGGTCATAAATCGAACGAGTTTGAAGTTACACGTTAGCAACTTGCACGATTTTCTTGTAGATCAAGAAACTAGGCTTTCGTCTTGTCTGTCTCACCTCAGCAAGTAGTCCGTTGGCTGTGCCGCGCGCAGGCACGCCGCGGCAATGGCGTCCAAGTCCGTGGCAGTCAGTTTCATGAGCGGCAACATGTGCCGCAGCGCGTTTGCCGCGGCGGCACGCACTGCCGGCGCGCGGTCCGAGAGCAACGCGGCACGCGCGGCACGGGAGACTTCGCGCAACGCCGCTGGTGCAGCTAACCCCATGCCTACGCAGATCTATACGGGGAAAATAAAGATTACAACGACAAAATCGAATGTATACGTTGAAAAGTATAGATTCTTATCAACACAGACTTGCATTTAAGTGGAAGACGGCAGCCGGCATATCTTACGTGTTATATTATAACTTTGGATTTTTGACAAAATGAAGTATAACTAAACGAAATTGAGGTTACTTTTAACATAAATAAAAAAGCTAGGTAAATCGTACTAATCTGAATTCAAATAGATGTCTGACATAATGTAGATTTTTTTCGACTAAAATGTGCCGATGACTTGCGCTATCCATTTCAATATAGGTCCGTGATTATAATCGTGTATATGACGATAAATCGTCTGGCAGTGTCTTATTCAACCGAACATTGGCGAATACATTGGCGGAACGAAATCATCGCACCAATCGATAGTCATTATTATCCTAAAAAATTAATTGAACTGATTACAATCGTATCCAATCGTCAGCTAAAAAACTAATCTACAGGGTGTTTGGTAGCTACGTACAAAGCTTTAAGGGGGTGATAGCTGAGGTATTTTTGAACATTTTTAGCCATATAAGTCTTAGCCGAAATATGATGTTTTTTTTAAAATTGAAGACAGAAATTTTAGGATTATACCCAGAATTTGATAGTCACGAGTCAATATTGCCCCAATGGGCGTTAATTTGGAAACCAAATCTTTTATTTCGAATAGTTTAATGTGTATTGGACCAAATGAAATAATTTTTAAGTGCCTTTCTTGCGACAAAAACAAAATGTAGGCATTCGAAATTACTAAAAAGGTCTTAGGTTGGAACAGAGTCATTTTTCTGTGCCATAAAAAAAAAATAAAAAAAAATCCTTGTAATGTTCATAAATTTTTAGAAACATGCCTGTTTATTGTTCTTTCTTTTAAGATATCACTCATTGACATTGCTTGCTAAATCTGAGATAAAAAGTAAAAACCAAACTCAGGGAGCACTCGCTAAGAATGCACACTAGTCTTGAAATTTTACTAGTAAATAACATGTGAAAAAGACAAGTCTACGTCATTTTTCTGTGCCATATTTAAAATTTCCAAGTTAACGCTCATTGGAGCAATATTGACTCGTGACTATCAAATTCCGGGTATTTTCCTAAAATTTCTAAGTCTTCAATTTAAAAAAAAAAAACAAATTTCTGCTAAGACATATATGGCTAAAAATGTTCAAAAATACCTCGGCTATCACCCCCTTAAAGTTTTGTACGTAGCTACCAAACACCCTGTATAAACGATGAGGTGAGCATATTTACTAATAACTTCTTTATTATGGCCTTCCCACACTACCATTTACTAGTTGAGTCCTAATTTCATTCGATAATATTAAGTACTGAGTTGTTCAACAGCGAAAAAGATAACGGAAACTGCAACAGAGACCATGACACATTTACCGTTCAAACATTATCTTAATTGATTCTAACAGCTGTTTTACAGCGCGCAGGAAATACAATATTAGTGCGTTTCATTAGAGGCATTGAATACAAATTAGGTTCAATTATGTATAGTCGGGGTAAGAAAAGGTTCGTCACTTTTCGACCTTAACTCGTTGACATAGAGTCGAAAAGTGACGAACCTTTTCTTACCCCGACTATACATAAATTTATGTGAAACACATATTACATATTATTTATAGCTAAACCGTTTAACTGAGCCTTCGCCCGAGCGGTACAGGGGCTGGCGGGTATGACGACAAAGGGGGCGGGGACACACGATGCGCGCTCGCCGCCCGCACCTCTCCCGGCCCCCTTTGTCGTCATACCCCCCAGCCCCTGTACTGCGCGGGCGAGTACTCAGTTAAACGGTATTAGAGCCATATCACGCGGGCGATTTGCGAACGTATTAGGAGCGGAGCGAACGCGCGGCGCCCAACGTATTTGGACATAATGCCTTGATCACACGTACCGAGTAAACGGGCGAGACAGTGCTCTCGGCCGAGTACTCGGTGCGTATAAGCATAGCGCCGAGTGCTGGGCCGAGCGCGCTCGACCGAATGAAGCGGCGAGACAGTAGCTCGGCCCCCGTTCTATCTACTAGGCCGAGCACGTATTAGGCACTGTCTCGCTCACTCACTCGGCAGGTTTGAACGTTCACTGTCTCTGTCTCGCCACTCGGCCATATGAGAACTGAACTGACTGTGCTAATTTCAAAACACGTGTGAACAGCTACTCGCTTACATCACTGTCTCGGCCGAGAAACATTTTACTGTCTCGCCCGTTTGCCCGGTACGTGTGATCAAGGCTAAGTATTTAATATGTTGCGCGTTCGCGGCGAATCTGCTCCGCCTCTAATACGTTCGCAAATCGCCAGTGTGATATGGCTCTTAGAATCAAAATAGGAATCAACGTTAGGAAAAGATTTCAAAGCGCATAAGATTATGATTAAGACAGAGTAAAAAAAAATTATAAATTTGATAAAGTGTTGAAACACACTCTCTTGTGCTCTTTACAATAGGATTGTACTTACACAGTATTTTTTGAGAACCACTTAATTTTTAGGGTTCCCTACCCAAAGGGTAAAAACGGGACCCTATTACTGAGACTTCGCTGTCCGTCCGTCTGTCACAAGCTGTATCTCACAAACCGTGATAGCTAGACAGTTGAAATTTTCACAGATGATGTATTTTGGTTGCCGCTATAACAACAAATACTAAAAAACACAATAAAATAAATATTTAAGGGGGCTCCCGTACAACAAACGTGATTTTATATTTGTTAGTTTGTTTCAAATCATGCAAGTCAATTTTGATTAACTTATAGTAGTCGGACTGACTTCAAATTTGGTATAAATATGTAGGTGGGATGATAATAAAATACAGTCAGAAAAAAATGTATTAAAAAGACTAATCTTTAACTAAAATTTATAATTCATACTTTTTCAATTCAACATAAAAACAATAGTGGGAGAACTCAATAAAGGAAGGCTAGGCTATATTAGTTTTTTACTACAAACTAGTCAAGGCTGCAGCATTATATTTACCTTTTCAAGCGTATTCATTATCTCCAATCGCGTTTGGGACTCGGCACTCTTCAGCGATCTCACTAGAGTCGTGACAGTCTCTTCGTACGACCGTCCCATCATTCTACCGAGCTCCTCATACATTCCTCCTAAGCAGCATATGGCAGCCCTAAAAATAGTACATTATTGCAGAGGCCGGCACGTCGGTGATTGCCGAACGATGAATTAGATGGCCGAGCGCTAGCAAAGCCGTCTATGATACGAGTCCAGTAAATGTCGTTCCAACCGAGGTGTACATCGTCACTACTTTGAAAAAAGCTTGTAACTCAAATCAATACGTAAATCAAATTAAACCTTGATGCACACTTATTAAAGTTTACTTGGCCTGGTTATCGATTTTATGATATAGCTTGACATACAGGATTCCAAATCCTGTATGTCAAATGCGGTGGTGGGGCGCGTCATTTTAAATTATGCAAGCTCTACAAACACTTTAAAAGTAGTGACGATATAGTGCTTTTCTCAAAAATTGTGAGGAAATTTTAAAATATGCTTAAATAGTTAAAATAAAGTTTTCTCAGACATGCCACTAGGCTACCAATAGTATTTTGACCACTCACGCTGAGTCACTCATCGGGTCATGGGTTCAAATCCAGGCTCGCACCTCGTGAGTTTTTCGGAACTCGTTTGCGAAATTACATCTGATATTTACTACGAGCCTTATGGTGAAGGAAAACATCACAAGGAAACCTGCACACTGCGAGGAAATTCCGCCCAAGCCCTCTCGTTCTGAGAGGAGGCCTGTGCCTTGCAGTGGAACGTATACAGACCGAGATGATGATGAATGCTTTGTCTACTTACAGTCGTGTCGGCAAGTAGGACGGCGAGTCATCCTTCACTTTGATGATGTCATTGCACTTGTTGACCGTGTCAAACAGTAAGAAGGTGTCCCCGACTGAGAAGAGGGTCGCCAAGCACCGCGCTAGCAGCCGGCGGGCCGGCGACCCGAGGTTCTCGCGGAGAAGGTTGACCAGCTGCGCTACTAGTTTCTGCTGGCAGCTTTTTATATCAGACTGGAAACAACAAACAAAAAAAAAGGTTTAAAAAGAAACTTGAATTTTCAGGGTTCCGTACCCTAAGGGTAAAAACGGGACCCTATTACTGAGGTTCCGCTGTCCGTCTGTCTGTCTGTCACCAGGCTGTACCTCATGAACTGTGATTGTGGGGAATTTAGTTGTATCCTACATGTATAGTCATAATGTCGGATAGCCTTGGTTCAATATAATATCAATTCTCATGCCCCACAAAGTCTCATTCGTGATAATAAAGAGATAAAGAGGTATGATTGCGCTAAGGCAATTTACAGCTACCTTCAAACTATCTGTGTAACGCTACCAACACTACAAATATACCCGAGAGCTACATAGTGGTAGGATCCTCTCATTAGACGGGTACACCTGTCGCCATGAGCGAGACACAGAACAGGGGCCCGAAGGCCCCATGGTGATCCTCCTCCATTCCCCATAGATCAACCCAAACCTCCAGCTAAGTTCAATGATCTTTTCATCTATATCTCAATATTATTACTTTACTAATTAGGATTTGTAAGCACTCACCAAGTTAGGGTATACTTAACCATCTGCTTCGCACAAACCAACACTCAAATCCCTCTTGGCCCAACGTTCATCCTCCCATCCATCTCCAGACTAACTACGTCACAACTAGTGTTGCCAGTTATCGACGTTACGTTCAGAAATATTATAAGGAACTCACCAGCAAGTGTTAATCGCGATCATTCGCGACAGTGATAGCTATTAGCTAGACAGTTGAAATTTTCACAGATGATGTATTTTGGTTGCCGCTATAACAACAAATACTAAAAAATAGAATAAAATAAATATTTATTAGGAGCCCCCATTTGTACGTGATTTTTTTACTTGTTTTTGCTCGATATTGATTAATTGATAACGGCAGCAGGTAGGCGCTTAAAATATTCACAGAATATTTATTTATATATATCCACTATAAGCGGCTTTTGGCGATACGCAGCAGGGAGTTCATCTACACACAAGAGCAGACGGGAAATTATTTAATATCGCCCTTCTAAAGTCTCGTCGTTACCGCGAGGACTTGTTTGTGGACAATCTGCTCTTTGCCGACGACGCAGCTTTTGAGGCGAAAACTTCAGATGAGATCCAAGTATTACTGGACAAATTTGCTTACGCTTGTTCTCTGTTCTCCATGTCTATCAATGCAAAGAAGACCGTAATTCTAGCGCAGGGGTGCACCTCCCAGCCCACCATCTTGCTGGAGGGTGCACCCTTGGAAGTAGTAAACAAGTTTTGCTACTTGGGGTCGACTGTGTCGAGCAATCTATCGCTTGATGGAGAGATTGACATCCGCATCGGCAAGGCTGCGACGACATTCGGTAGGCTACGCACAAGAGTATGGGCTAATAAACACCTTACCGTTAGGACCAAGATGATAGACTACCAAACTTGCGTCCTAAGCATGCTCTTGTATGGGGCTGAAACCTGGACGTCGTATGCCAAACAGGAACGTCGGCTAAACACTTTCCACATGCGCTGTCTTCGGAGCATCCTTAACATAACTTGGAAGGACAGAGTTACAAACGAGAGAGTACTGGAGATTGCACAGCTGCCCAGCATCACCACCCTCCTCAAACAGAGACGACTGAGGTGGCTGGGGCATGTACATCGCATGAGCGGCACTCGTTTGCCCAGGCAAGTTTTGTTGAGCGAAGTGGCATTTTCGAAGCGTAAGGTAGGACGTCCCAGTCTCCGCTTCACGGATTGCGCAAACCGCGACATGGTCGCCTTCAACATCGATCACAGCTTGTGGGAGGATCTTGCTTCCGACCGCAATGAGTGGAGAAAGACTCTCGCGGAGGGTTGTGAAACCCACGACAACGCCTGGTTTCAGAGTCTAGCACAGAAACGGGCGAGACGGCACGGCTACGATGCAGCTTCTGCTTTGTCGCCGGGCCCTCAGTTCGTGTGCCAAAAATGCGGGCGAACGTGCCGTTCTCGGATCGGACTTTACAGTCACGAACGGCGTTGCCTCTCTCAAACAGACGCTGCTTAAATCATCTGTCAAGATGTAAGAGGCCTTGTATATATATATCCACTTTAAAAATAAATAATTAAATTAAAATAAAACAAATATTTAAGGGGGCTCCCATACAAAAAACGTGATTTTTTTGCCGTTTTTATAGATGGTGGTACAGAACCCTTCTCAGACTCGCACTTGGCCGGTTTTTTTGATTTAGCTTTTAGGTTGCGGGTGAGCAAAGTAATTATTTCAACTAATTTATGTTTACCTCTGCAAAGAAACGCCTGATTCAATAAATTATTTGAAAAAGAAAGTAAATTAGTAAATATTGACTACCTTATGAGCAGCCACAAGGACCTTGTCTAGGAATCGGAGCCACTCAAATATGAAATGAGGTTTCTTGTCATCCGGTAGCTGCTGCAGCGCTGTCTCATTTAGTGTCAGGGAATGCGACACCTCCATGATTCTGCTGAACAATAGTGAGAGTTAGTAATATGCCAGTTTGATTGGTTGATACACTTAGGCGGGCTTGCGCGGACCTGGGTTAACTACTTAACTGCTAACCCAGGGTTAAGAAGTGTCAAAATGTATGTAAATGTCATTCATTTACTGGCAATGACTCCTGACAGTAGCAACTTTAGGGTTCTAACCACAAAATGAAAAACGAAAATGTTACAAGGAATCCTTCATTGTCCGTCTGGAAGAAAGCAGCCGTATCACTAGTTTTTCAGGAATGGATAAAGGTATTGTGTTAAAATTTACAAAAATTACAAAAAAGTTGCTTCCCGCTGTCTGTCTGTCCCTATGTATGCTTAAATCTTTAAAACTATGCAATGGATTTTGATGTGTTTTTTTTAATAGACAGAGTGATTCAAGAGGAAGGTTTATATGTATAAGACATGCATAATTGCACCCATGCGAAGCCGGGGCGGGTCGCTACTGAAGGATAAAAAACAAAGTTTCTAAATCTATGCAAGCAAAAGAATAAGAATAAATTTATTTAAAATCATCATTGCAAATATATTAGTGTTCAAAGATACAACCTATGTATTTATTTTCATTATTTTTCATACAAACTTGTGATTATAAAAAAAAAATCCAGGCTACTTCCCATTTACATACTGACCAGCCTTTTTTATTAAGTCTCAAAGTCAAGAGTTGACAATCTTTTAGCACCCTAGTGGTAAAATAAGTAGCCTAATAGTGGGAAATTGAGGAAGACTTTTTCGAACAAGACCTCATTTTGCCACTATATGGTCCATCTCTGGGCAGCCCAGACTTGTTCATAATTTTCATATAGTATAAATCTTCCCAGGTGAATTATTCGCTTCGAGCCATTACATTAAATCTGAACCTTAATACTATGACAATACCGTTTGTTTTGAAAGATAAGGGCTTGAAGCGAAAAATTCACCTGGGAAGATTTATACTATAACTGTAGTTGGGTGATATTAACTCCAGTCGCATGTTACAGTCCACTGGTCTAAATTAAATAATCCTTTATTTACTCAATCAGAGAGAAGCTGAATACTGGAAATGAGCAGAATATGTATTCTAAACTAAACTTAGAACAAATATTTATGTTTATCTGTAATGAATTATTACAAGGTGTTTGTATTAATGCATAACTCTACCCAATGAACCATACAATCAGTCACTTTCAGGGTTTAGGAGACTTAACAAAAGCAAGTATTTTACCTTTTTCAAAGGCGCATCAACCTAGTGATGTTTACAAAAACATACTGTTTTTGGTTTGCACAATTATTTTTTCTTATATAGTATATGTTAATAGCACAAGTTATTATCCTCCAGCTGAATCATCTTACACAATAGCCTCTAAAGTGTAATCGGCATAAAATGTTGAACAGTTCCCCAACAGCTAAACAGCTCTGGCAACTCCTGATTTATTGAGATGACCCATCTATCATGTTTTAACAATTTCCTGTCATTGAATTAGTCATGTACTTTCAGGAATCAAGGCCTCTACCCACTACTATGTGTATATCTCTAACAACACAATTAGTACAGCCGAAATGAGCTCATAAAGCTTGTTTACTCGACACTAGATTGTTTATTTTATTAACGTTCGAAATAGCTATGGCGTCAGGCAACTAATTAGAACTCTCTGCAAACAAAGTCGTATTTACACTGATACTATTAAAATTATATCAAATAACGCTTAAATAATTCCAAATAAGTACCAATAATTAATAGAAAGAGGAAGTATGTTACCTAATTTAATGCGGACCAATTTATCTGACCGAGTTCCTCTTGATTTCTCCGATCTTAGAGCGTTTTAAAGAAAAATGACCATCGTGTACTCATCTATTGCTAAACTTTTAAAGCATATATCTTTAAAATACAGTTTATTTAAGATTTTCAGTTCAAAACATAAAGGGAAATCCACAACCCACGAAAACTGATACGAACGATCATACGATGCACACAGACACGGAACTGACATATAACATAAGTGACAAGCAGGGGGGGGCACACTTACATATATCATCACTTTTCATGCGACTACAGCGATCTCTGGTGTTTGCCGAAGAACTAAATTAGCGGCCATCTTGGTTGACTTGTCAAACTTGTCAGTTGTCATTCATCGGCGATGGCCATGGCGTACCAAATTGTACGGTCAAGGACTTTAATTGATAGGCCACTTGCCAATTTTCGTATTTTAGCCGTATAATGCAAATCGGGTTTAGCCGCTTATACTTCGTATATGTTGATTTGAATTAGACGGCTAAAATACGAATAGTGGCAATTAGCCTATCAATTAAAATCCTTGCTATACATTGCTATAGGTACGCGTATCTATAGCTGTACATCACTACCAACATATACATATAGATAGGTATACATCTATAGAAACGTCACATTAGTTCTTGAGCAGCCGTAGGGCGGCAGCACCTTCCATACATGCATATTTGACCATAGAGTTGCCACTCTTGTTCATATAATATTACAATCTTAGACTAAGGATATGGTTAGACACGTCATATTTAAGACGAAATATAACCATCGGTATTCTCTCTCGTTCTAAAAGAAAACATCATCTGCAAATAGAGACAGATATACGTTTGTCTGTATTGGCTTTCAATTCAATGAAGCCAGTTTACTATAGTGTATTTATAAATCGATATATATATATATATATGTCCTAGAGATGTGTCACTTTTATATCGATAAACTTTAGCTGTCAAAAATAATTATCGTGCCATAATTTGAAGGACCAAATTGGATTCGAAAAATTACTCACAAGCATACTATTCAGCATTTTAATGATTCTTTTTATACTCTTTTCCTTTAGTTCTAAAATTACGAAAAGCAGTTTGATATTGGAATGAGTAGTAGTAGTTGTAAGTTGTAAAATAAGAGTCTGCGAGTTTAAAAATAAGCATACTGAGGCGCTCTTGGCAGGTGGCGGGGCGGTGTGGACTAGTCAAATCTAATAACGACAAACTCGAAAAACGATACAGAATTATTAACAAAAACAACAACAAAAACAAAACGCAAATTAACCTCCCCGAGCCTTACCGCCAGCCATCTGCCGATCGCCTAAAATGACCCAAATAATACGTGCAACGTACAATTTTTTTAACGAGACCATACTTAGGTCCCGATAAAGCGTATCAATCTTCAATCTAATATATAAAAATCTCGTGTCACGGTGTTTGTTATCGAACTCCTCCGAAACGGCTTGACCGATCTTTATGAAACTTTTGCTCTATATTCGGCAGGTCTGAGAATAGGTCGTAGGCTATTTTTTATACCCCTATTGTCCGCAGACGGAGTCGCGGGCAGCAGCTAGTTATTTATATTTATTTGTATATTTATGTACGAGTAGTATAATGGATATAAGGGGAAAAGTAAAACGACAATTATGAAATAATAATTATGATTTTATTTTACGTAGTTTTATTATTTATTGACCACTAAATAAAACCATTTTTTTTATTTCTCAAAAAAACAGAATACATTTTTGATTATTTTTCTGCCAAACTTTCATAAATCAGGATCTTTAGGTAACCTGAGAACAATACACATCAACAATTAGCATTATATTAGCCATAATACAACTTAATTAGTTTTTCTTGTAGTGCTTCTCAGAGCCTATAAAAAGTTTAACTAAAATATATATTAATTTTAAATAAAAGTGACAAAAGCTGAACCTGAAATACAGTGATGATGACATACAATATCGATTTATACCACATCCCTATTATCAAATTTTACGTACATGAACTGTCATAACGGCCTGAACAGATGTTTTGTTGTTCATTATTTTAATAAATCTTTGGCCTGACGTGATCTTTATGACTTCACAATATTTAGAACGGCAATTTATTTATTGAGAATAGATCATATAATCTAAACATTGCGCAATAAGTTCATAATGATAGTCGATAACTTACCGATGGAAAGATATTCTTTGGTCACTTTCTGTTAATACACCCATTCTACTCTTGCAACCGATAGCCACACAATCCATGGTTATAGTGATATGAAATTAACTAAATTTCACTCTTCAAAATGGCATAAAACACATAAAAACAAGGGAAAACTGATAACAACGTTTGGTATCCAGCTGGCTACCACGACGACTCAGAATTTGACACACTGACGTTTAAGATGGCGGTGTTTGTCTATGCTTCACTCTTTTTTTCACAGTGAGATTTTGCATGTGCTAGAAAGAGACACATGACGGTTTTTTGTTCGTCTTCAATAGAACTGGTCTAACCATATCCTTAGTCTAAGATTACAATACTCTTTGATGACAAGGCAATGATGACAATGACACTAATGACATTTTTTTTTTTTCCTGGTTCGTGCGTTTGGACAGGCTAAGGTCTGGGACCATATCGCCTCGTCATCAGTTGTTGAGAGTTGTATTCATCGTTATTTTAACGTTTATTTAACTTAAACGTCTCAAAACTTCTTTAGTATTTTTTTTTCTACATTATCATGTCCAATTAAACTTCTTCAGTAAGTATTAATAAAATAATAATAAATAAATATTAGGGGACAATCTTACACAAATCGACCTAGTCCCAAACTAAGCAAAGCTTGTACTATGGGTACTAGACGACGATAAACATACTTATATAGATAAATAAATACTTAAATACATAGAAAACATCCATAATAGTATTCTTCCTATGTTGTCGCTTCCAATTAAACTTCTTTAGTATTTAATTTCTATGTTGTCTCATCCAGTAAAACTTCTTCAGTTATTGTCAAATCTAGTGTTTATATATCAAATCCAGGAAATATAAAATAATATTTGTGTACTAAGTACTTTGATCAATTGGCCATAGTTATGCAGAAAGAGACCAATAATAAAAATCCAGTTTCGAGATATAGCTGTTTTTAGCACAGAACAGAAAAAACTATAGAAGTGTTATGCAGTCATGTCGAGTGTGGCACAATTATGCGGAGTTCCGCATAACTTGCGCGCAACCGGCTCAGTTGCGCGCAGAGGCTGTGTCATAGAGTAACTTATATTATGGCGTAATAGAGTCATCAGCTTTATCGCCGATCAGCGCCATCTCGTGAAACCGGAAGAAATTACATTTTTCTATATCTATAACTACAGTTACCTATACGTGCCTGTATATACGTCTTTTATGATTTAATTTTTATTGTAAATTTTTTTAACTAAAATAGGCATAAATAAAACAACACATCTAACTTCTTTAATATTTATTTACATTTAATATAATAACACAAGGCAAAGGTCGATAGGCAAAGAAATCGGTGTGTCCGGAAAACGAGGCGATGGGTCAGAGTGTATGGGGCGGGCGGAGAGATCGGAGTCCTAAATTCAATGCACAGGTCAGCGAGGGTATAGATAAATCGGCGTCCAGGTGAAAAAGCATGGTCGTTAAATAGAAAAATCCACAAGAAAAAACAAAATACCACATTCGCGTCACGTAACGTAGACGGTATTGACAATTAGCCATGATGCTGCCGCTATGTCAACATACGTTCCGTTCCTCCCAGTTTCTGCATATTTAAATGAATTTACTATGTATTAAAGGAAACAAAAGAATTTAAAGTAACAAAAAATAATTAAATATGCGATATAATGTGTTCTGTAAATTCAGTTTATCTATTATATTTAAGTTTTGAAAATAATACTGAAATAAGTAATTGCGTCAAACGTCTCGCAAACGTTCCGTTCCTACTAGTTTCTGCATATTTAAATGAATTTACTATGTATTAAAGGAAACAAAAGAATTTAAAGTAACAAAAAATAATTAAATATGCGATACAATGTGTTCTGTAAATTCAGTTTATCTATTATTTTTAAGTTTTGAAAATAATACTGAAATAAGGAATTGCGTCAAACGTCTCGCAAATTTGTCGCTAACGCCATCTAGCGATATAGGAAACTACCAAAGAGAGCTAATCGGCCTCCATAGAAAACGTCAAAGTATAGAAGAAAAACGACCCTGATTATAGTGAAAAGTTGAGGAAATATGCCTTATTGTTCAGTTTTAGAGTGTAAAAATGATAGCCGCACCAAAAACGTCACTTATTGTGGTATTTCGTATCATCGGTAAGTAGTATTTCATTTTAATTTTGATTAATTTATATTTTTTCTATTCCGTAAGACGTTTTTTTAGAAATGCGTAATATAAAAATAGACTTTATTTTAATGCGATAACGTCGATTTTTGTCTGTGTCACAGAACTTTGTGACCGGAACATTCCGCTACTCGCGAAGGGCGGAGGTGTTGTCGATAACATTATCGATGTTTATTTCTGAGTATTAAGTGTTAAGGCCACAACAAACCGGGAGCGCAGGGCGCTGACGCAACAGCGCGGTTAATAACAGTGAATCAAATATAGTGTTCCGCGCTGCCAGTGTGTGTCACCGTATATTTTATTCCCGGTTTGTGGTGGCCTTTAGAGTTGAATTTTCATTCCGTTTCCTAGTTGTCGGGCATAAAAATTAAAACTAATCTACACGGTGTTTTCTTGTGTCTTAGAAAAAAAACCGGCCAAGTGCGAGTCGGACTCGCATACGAAGGGTTCCGTACCATCCATAGTTAATATTATAAATGCGAAAGTGTGTCTGTCTGTCTGTCTGTAACACGCTTAAACCGCTGAACCGATTTAGATGCAATTTGGTATGGGCATATAGCGATAAATGAATTATTTGCAGACGGAGTCGCGGGCAACAGCTAGTTATCTTAAAAAAATCGGCCAAGTGCGAGTCGGACTCGCGCACGAAGAGTTCCGTACCATCTATACTAATATTATAAAGCTGAATAGTTTGTTTGTTTGTTTGGTTGAACGCGCTAATCTCAGGAACTACTGCTCCGATTTGAAAAATTCTTTCAGTGTTAGATAGCCCATTTATCGAGGAAGGCTATAGGCTATATTTCATCACGCTCACACTAATAGGAGCGGAAGAATGTTTCAAAATCGGGGGTTCAGCGGCTTAAGCGTGAAGAGGTAACAGACAGATAGACATACTTTTGCATTTATAATATTAATCCCGTGAGCTCTCACATTAAACATGCATAGATTTTAACCATGACTGAACAAAATCGGATAAAATTGTAATGATATTAAATAATTAACCAATTTAAGAGGAACAGCTTAGTAAGACCCGGCGCACATTATCGGCATCGGCAAGAAAAAGGATCCTTCGGCATCCCGATTTTCTAAGAACCTTCTCCTGACAATAACGAACACAACAAAAAAAGAACTAGCGAAATCAGTGCAACCGTTCGTGCAAGGGAAGTAGGGATTCATGTTTATATATTGAGATTATTGACCTATGAATTACATCGATATTCTCATAAATGCACTCCGCCCATCTTTCCCCCTCCCTTCCCTTCATCATCATCTCCCTTCCCTTCGTACCGTTGAACTGTACAGACGTGTTTGTCTAGTTGTTATCACTACTTAAAATTAATTTCACTCCGATTATATTCGCACTTAAATATTAGGAGCGCATAACAAGGAGAAGCGCTTGCTGTCGCTGCGCGCCGAGAGGAGGCATCGCGTGTAATACTTAGTAAGAATACTAAGAATAAATAATTATATCTACCGGCTACCCGCACTTCTGTATCTTCGCGTCAAAAACGTGAGTGATTTACCGATATCAACTGCCCATAAGCGTTAAAGAGACGGCACTATTGCCACTGCTTTCGCCACCTCATAGCTCAGGTTATACTGGGCGTTGGGCGACTTTGTTTCGGATTACCGATAGCGGCCACTTATTGTTGAGCTACCGCATTACTCAGGGCTCTAGAAATACTGGACGGCGTGCGATTTTTAAAGTGAATCACCGATAGCGCCTAATCATTGTTGACCTGCATTGTTATTCTACCGCTTCAACTTGTTGTTCGCCTAGTACCGAGACTCACAGCTATTAACTATGCCGCTTAAGC
The DNA here is from genome assembly GCA_947563465.1 of Archips xylosteana. NCBI lineage: Eukaryota > Metazoa > Arthropoda > Insecta > Lepidoptera > Tortricidae > Archips > Archips xylosteana. The sequence continues at coordinate 10,936,286 of OX387364.1, read as the reverse complement.
GCACCCCGCCCGCGTCTCCCACGCCGTCGTTCGATGTTTTGCTTGCTCCTGCGCCCGCAATAATGCTTGAGCGTTCATTGTCGAATCCGACGCCGGATAAACCAACTAGAGTGACAGAACTTCAGCAGCAGATGCATGGTTCTTCGTCTGAACCTAATATACTGGGAAATGATAATGTTACCCTGCGCAAGCAAAATCGCGTTAATTTTGATAGTGTTAAACTGAATGGGTTTATGACAGAAATGAAGCAAATTTTTCATGACTTCAAGAAGGAGCAAAATAATAGGTGTGACAGAATGTGTTCTGCCGTCGAGGAGATGCGTGCTGCGGTTGACTTTTTGGCAGAAAAATACGAGGAGATGAGAGGCCGATTGGTGAAGTTTGAGGAGGAGCGCTTGGTGGACCGCAATTACATTAGGTCGCTGGAAAATAGGCTCGAATATTTTGAGTCCAGCACTAGAGCGACTTGTTTGGAGATCAGAAATATCCCGGCACCTGATAAGGAAACTAAGACTTCGCTCTTAGATACTTTCCTCGACACAGCTAAAGTTTTAAAAGTATCTGTTCAGCCGTGTGACGTTACTGATATTTACAGAATTAAAACTGCAAAGACCCCAGACAATAAAACGATTATTGTTAATCTCTCTAGCGTACTACTGAAGGATAAAGTTATTTCCATGTTCCGCCAGTTTAGTAAAGACTCCTCTAGATTGTCCACAGAACATTTACACATTGACGGACCCCCTGTTCCGATTTTTATCTCAGAGAATCTATCGCCAAGGATGAAGAAACTTTTTTATAATGCCAGGCAATTTGCAAAGGAGAACGATTTTAAATATTGCTGGGTGTCTCACGGAAAAATATTTCTTCGCAAAAAGGAAAAGGGTCAACATTTCCGAGTGGCATGCGAGACCGACCTTGCTAGGATTCTCCACGCGAAGTGACTCTCGATTCCTGTTTTTAACTTTATGTTTTTGATTTTTTACTATTATCTTGCATTTGTCATGGTCATCACTATAACACTTCATCTCACTCAAAACTCTTCACATATACAACCTCACTTCTACAGTAAACACACTACAATATTTAAAACACACACTCACTGCTACAATATTTTTTGGCACTGTCTAACAAGTCTTGTGCTGCCCACTCTTCCTGTTAGGGTGATTCCCACAAGTTTTTGGCTCTTTATTCCTAATAATTGTTTTCGTATATTTTTTCCCCATGCAATACTTTTACTCTCATAATGAATGACATAAACCTAATTAATAATGATATTGAAGATATTTCTGTATCAAATACTTTCGCGTGTTCTCCAGAGAATATTTTCAAGCACACAAACAGTGAAAAAATTGGATTAAAGATATTTCACGTAAATATTCGGAGCATTAACTGTAATTTTAGTAACCTATTAGTTCTTTTAGATAGAATTAATTTAACACTTGATATAATAGTCTTGTCTGAATGTTGGCTGTCCAAATGTCCTCATATTCCTATACTAAATGGTTATGATAACTTTAAAACTGACTTTAAAAACCAAAATGATGGGGTGGTGGTTTATATCCGGAAAGGTCTTCAGTATAATGTTGAAATGCCTTCCTTTCTTGACGCAAATTGCATTATAATAAAATTTTCCAATAAAGTTTCAGTTATGGCTTTGTACCGATCGCCGTCTTATAAAAATGTAACTCCTTTTCTAACCTGCCTGGATGAAACATTGAATACGCTGAAAGCTTTTGCCACCACTGTTCTTGTAGGCGACATAAACATTAACCTACGTCCTTCTAACCCTGATCATATCGTCGATGAATATCTTGATCTTGTTGCTTCTCACGCCATGCTTCCAGCTCACCTTCTTCCTACAAGAGAAGATCACTGTCTTGATCATGTTATTCTTCGGGCACCAGCCCCCACCACAGCTATTGTTCTTGACTCCTTAATAACGGATCACGCTCCCGCATTGGTCTTTATTGATTCAAAAGTTAAAGAGAACAAGACTAAAAGCTTTTCGCAACGACTCGATGTTTCCAGCATTATCAAAGAATTAGAAAACACAGATTTTTCATTTATATTAAATTCTTCTGATCCTGAATCAGCGGCAAATGCTTTAGTAGGCCGGATTTCCTCATTAATTAAACAAAATAGTTTATACATTCCCATTCCTAGCCGTAAGCGTATTTTGAAGCCCTGGATAACACCGGGCCTTCTGAAATGCATACGTCACAGAGACAAGCTCTTTCTCATAAGTAAGCGCGATCCTGATAATCAGATGAATAAAATTATATATAATCGCTATCGCTGTTACTGCAATAACCTTTTAAAGAAAGTTAAATGTGAATTCGAGAAAGGTGAATTTATGAAGGCCCGAAAAAATCCTAAAGCTACATGGACTGTCATTAAAAAAATCGCCAATATACAAAAAATTAATTCGAATGCTTCGGCATTGTTGCGGTCGGGTGTTGACCCGGAGACTTCAGTTAATGCTGTTAACAATTACTTTGCTAACGTGGGAAGGAACCTTGCTATGGAAATTGAGCTCCAAGCCAATTCCACCTGTTCTCTTGATGTTGATTCATCTCAACAAGTATTTGACCTCTCGCGACCTGCTTTGAATTCCATGGTGCTTTTTAGTGTAGACGAAATAGAAATAGAAAACATCATCTTAAACCTAAAGGATAAATGTGCGCTGGGTTGGGATGGTATTCCTACATCTATTATTAAATCTGCTAGGCATGTGCTCATTCCCGTTTTTAAACACTTATTTAATATCTGTATGTCCAAAGGTGTTTTTCCACTTGTCTTTAAAAGGGCTGTTGTGCACCCCATTTATAAGGGTGGTGATAGGGACAGTGTCTCAAACTACAGACCTATTTCGGTGCTAACAGTCTTGTCAAAAATTTTTGAAAAGATTCTTAACAGTAGATTGCTGACGTTTGTTAACCAAAGCAGTATCCTCTCTGAGCACCAGTACGGTTTTAGAAGCGGGAAATCCACGGAGGATGCTGTTTTGGATTTGACTGATACGGTGATTAGAAATTTCGAAAGGAAGCAAAAGACTGTTGGCATTTTCTTGGATCTGGCCAAGGCTTTTGACACTGTCTCTATCCCTATCTTACTGCGTAAATTGGAACACATTGGTGTGAGAGGTGTTGCTTTGGATGTGTTTCGAACTTATCTCACAAATCGTACGCAGTATGTCGTAATAGATGGTATTCAAAGTGTAGATGTAAGTGTAACTTTTGGCGTCCCACAGGGGAGCGTCCTCGGACCTACCCTCTTTTTAATTTTTATCAACGATCTCTGTAATCTTTCCCTACCTAATTGCAAAATTATTACCTACGCAGATGATACAGCATTGCTTGTCCACGGTCCTAGTTGGGAAGAGGCTCGTGCTTTTTCTGAGGACGCTCTTGGGAAAGTCATGAACTGGTTACGCACTAATATACTCTCACTTAACGTCTCAAAAACTAAATGTGTCACTTTTTCTCCCGGTCTTACTCTTACTGCATTTCACCCCTATGACTTCTCTATCCGTGCTCATACCTGTTCTGGGGTTTTTGACCGGCATCAGATCGCCTGTAGTTGCACCAGTATCGAACGTACCTCTTGCCTGAAATACCTCGGAGTTATGATTGACAGCGCTTTATCTTGGATACCTCATATTGAAACCACTGTTTCCCGAATAAGAAAACTGATTTACGTGTTTAAGAATTTGAGAGCAGTCGTAGATTTTGAATGTTTAAAGTCTGTCTATTATGCATTAGCACAATCAATCCTATCTTATTGCATTACCTCCTGGGGTGGTACTTTTAAAACCCACATGTTAAAAATTGAAAGAGCACAGAGGGCCGTACTAAAAGTAATTACCCATAAACCGTACTATTTCCCTACTACAGAACTTTTTAATATATGCCAAGTCCTTTCAGTTAGACAACTATTTGTCTTTCACTCCGTCCTGCGCAGACATTCTCAACTTCATTACAACCCTTTACTTAAAACCACAAAACGTAGGTATGATTTAGTCTGTAAGATTGAACCCCGTCGTTCAGCAGCTGCTAGACGACATTTTAGTTACATCAGCTCAACTCTTTACAATCGCCTCCAAAAGCAGCTAGATATTTACCCACTTACACTTCACTCATGCAAGTTAAAATGTACGGATTGGTTGCTTTCATTATCATATGAAAACACGGAGGAACTTCTTGTGGTCGCTTCGTGAGTTAACATTTGACCCGTGTCCTATTTCGTTACTTTACTTGCATTTATATACCTATCATACATAACAATAACACGCCCACACACTTGTAAGTGCACACATTCAGACATATGCACACACACACACACACACACACACACACACACACACACACACACACACACACACACACACACACACACACACACACACACACACACACACACTACCACAACCAGTTTAATGACCATAATATTTATATTTCTTTTCTTTTGTGTATTTACTTAAATTTTAGTTAAACTTTTGTATTAATTTTGGAACTAAATCACTTTGTTTACGGAGGGGGGCGTTGCTACCTGCGACACAGTTTTTAACTTCTGCGGGTGGCATCGTTTTTCATATTTTGTAATGCACCTAATTGTTACTGTTCCAAATAAAAAAAAAAAAAAAAAAAAAAAAAAAAAAAAAAAAAAAATACTTAAGATTTATGACGTATAATATTTTTCACTCGTGTTGAACCCAAACCCTATCTCATAGAGTTCATTATTCAATGGAATATTTTAACGACCTCTGACGGCGAGTAGCGGCGAGTAGCGGAATTTTTTTTGACACCTGTCATTTTAATTCAGCTACTCGATGAAAGACGGCAGCACTTTGTATGCAATTTTACTTACGACCCCGTGTAATGTACTCTCAACGATATACCGTGGTAGTAAAGTTTAAATTGTGTTACCGGATTCAGAAGTTATGACTTTTTTGAATAGAAGCTACGACCAATGATTGCTAAGATTTCAATGTATTGCAAGAGTGTGTATGTGTGAGTTTTGCCACACCTGGTTTCGATACAAAACGGGAGTCATGGCACTTCCACTAGTTTTTTCTGTTCCGTGGTTTTTAGGTTGTAAAAATTTTTTTACACTCCCCTATTATGTTTTATTCAAAATAAGTAAGCCAATTTAGTAGAATATAGTACAATGCATTGTATTAAGCACCTTTTATGTAAATTTAATGGATGTTTCTGGCTTTTTTTTTAAATCAAAAAAGTTGGTCGTTTTCTGCAGAATTAAATGTTTGTTAATCTGTTTTCAACCGTAAATCAATGAAAGCGACCATAATTTAGTCGGTTTATGCAAATTACCATACGATATTACTTAATTTTTTTGAAAAAAGCTAATTTGATGATCGTAATCAGCAAATTAACTTGGTCGCCTTATACAAAAATATTAATTCAGGAAAAAATAAAATAAAATTAAAATAGCATACACTTTCTAGTATCTGCCTTATTTTTATATGAAAAAAATTTGCTTGAAACGTTTAGTATATACTTAGTATGTATGTACTATCGCCCCAAGTGCCAGATAACCACCTTAAAGGCCCAGTTTGCGTGCAGTGGCTAGACATCTGTCCATAACAATCCATAGCAATAAACATCAACGGCTGCAAGCAAATTTGTTATGAAAATGGGTATCTGGCGCTTGGGGCACTTAGTGTAATTACAATGAATTTTTATTTTTATTTTTAAGAATTTTTTTAATTTGTTTTTAGAAATTAACAAGTGATATTTATTAATATATATATTTATAAACGACCACGGCGCAGTAAGTTCAGGTACTGTATTTTGGCGTAAGAAAACGACCACACTTGGAATACACCGTAAAAACAAAATTGCTGAAAGCGACCATATGTCTGGTCGTTTTAAGCAGATCAAATAAATGAACTAACTCATACTTCGTTTTTTGTTAAATCCGACCAGGTGGGCCGAGGGTAAATTGGCTGTTTTCTGCAGATTAAAACTGTAGTCTTTTTACGGTAGAAATAGACCAAATACAGTACTTGGCTGCTTTTGACAAATAAAAACGCAAAATTTTGCAGATAGTCGTTTTAAGCTTAATTAAATTTCTCTGTGAAATTAAGTCTTAAAAATTACCGCGTTTCATTAGAATATGCAGAAAAAAATCTAGTTTTTAATGGCATATTTAACTCATTTCTCGAAAAAATGGGGTTGGTCGCTTTCTGCATAACTATGGCCAATTATAACTGAAGATACACATTGCCGAACAAAATCCCCTTTTTTTTTTTTTTTTTGTGTGCTGGACTTGGGCTTAGTGTTGCCCTTAGCCATTTATCAAGTTAGGGAAATTGGATGCGGAAAAAGGATAGTTGGGAACGCAATTTGGAAAAAGGAAAGTCAGAGTAGGTAGCATAGGTAGGCATATGTATTTAAGTATGTATCTATCTATATAAGTATGTTTATCCGTTGCCTAGTACCCATAACACAAGCTTTGCTAAGCTTACTTTGGGACTAGGTCAATTGGTGTGAATTGTCCCGTGATATTTATTATTTATTATTATTATTATTATAGGTAATAAAAAGTATAATTACATAAATTAAACAACTATTATATTTAAATATTATTTTTGGAGATAAAGGATGCTATTGAATTATATATACTGGGAAAAGTAAGCAAAGAAGATATGTTTGTAGGGAGAGGTATATTCTAGGCTATTAATGATTCAATAAATAAAGTTCTGTCATGTAATGGGCAGGATAGGAAAATATGATTTAAATCACCTACTGCAGCTCCACATTCACACGCTATTTATTATATTAAACCTAAAAAGATGAGAGGGTGCACACGTATGGCTTCCCTAAGTATATCTAACTAGCTTTTGCCCGCGGCTTCGCTCGCGTGTACCATGAGAATTCCAAAGCACCAAGATATCAAGCAAGCAAGCATACAGGCAAGCAAGCAAGCATGCAAGCAAGATGCAAGCATGCATGCACGCTTGCTTGCTTGCGTGACAATGGGACCATCTCAGTAGTATATTATATTCTTTCGAATAAAAAAGTAATTTTTAAAATCGGTCCACAATTGACCGAGAAATCGGTGAACATACTTACAAAAAAAATACATTAAGTGGAATGCATAACCTCCTCCTTTTTTTGAAGTCGGTGAATTGAATGAATTTTGAAATTTTAGCTTACAATCAGTAAAACGCAAAATCCCGTATTTTCCCGTTCCCGTGGGAATTTTGGAAAGTCCTCTCTCAATGCTCTTCTACACTTCCCAAGCAACCTACATGCCAAATTTCAGCTTTCTACGACCAGTTAAACGAAAAATCCCGTTTTTTCCCGTTCCCGTGGGAATTTTGGAAAGTCCTCTCTCAATGCTCCTCTACACTCCCCAAGCAACCTCATGCCGAATTTCAGCTTTCTACGACCAGTAAAATGAAAAATCCCGTTTTTCCCGTTCCCGTAAGAATTTTGTATAGTCCTCCCTTAATGCTCTTCTACACTTCCCAAGCAACCTACATGCCAAATTTCAGCTTTCTACGACCAGTTAAACGAAAAATCCCGTTTTTTCCCGTTCCCGTGGGAATTTTGGAAAGTCCTCTCTCAATGCTCCTCTACACTCCCCAAGCAACCTCATGCCGAATTTCAGCTTTCTACGACCAGTAAAATGAAAAATCCCGTTTTTCTCGTTCCCGTGGGAATTTTGTATAGTCCTTCCTTAATGCTCTTCTACACTTCCCAAGCAACCTACATGCCAAATTTCAGCTTTCTGCGACCAGTAAAACGAAAAATCCCGTTTTTCCCGTTCCCGTGGGAATTTTGGAAAGTCCTCTCTTAATCCTCCTCTACACTCTCCAAGCAACCTAGATGCCAAATTTCAGCTTTCTACGACCAGTAAAACGAAAAATCCCGTTTTTTCCCGTTCCCGTAGGAATTTTGGAAAGTCCTCTCTCAATGCTCCTCTACACTCCCCAAGCAACCTACATGCCGAATTTTAGCTTTCTACGACCAGTAAACCGAAAAATCCCGTTTTTTTCCCGTTCCCATGAGAATTTTGGAAAGTCCTCTCTTAATCCTCCTCTACACTTTCCAAGCAACCTAGATGCCGAATTTCAGCTTTCTACGACCAGTAAAGCGAAAAATCCCGTTTTTTCCTTATCCCGTGGGAATTTCCGAAAATCCTTCAAACTGTTTTTTACTATTATAATTACCTACTTCTATGCCAAATTTCAAGAATCTAGTAATTATACTTCACAGGATGCCGTTGAACTGAATATATAAATCCCGTTTTTTCCTTATCCCGTGGGAATTTTGAAAAATCCTGAAATCAATGTTTTAACTAATGTAATACCTACTTGTGTATCAAGTTTGAAGAGTCTAGTTATTATAGTTAATGAGATAGGGTCACTCGGAATCGAATATATAAATCCCGTTTTTTCCCGTCCCCGTGGGAATTCCCAAAAATCCTGGATGCCTAAATTGTATAAGGTATCTATGTGCAAAATTTCAAGTCTCTAGGTCCAGTGGTTTGGGCTGTGCGTTGATATATCAACAGTCATTTAGTTTAATTAGACATTTCAACCCCATCCAGGGAGATGGTATTTTACGTCCGCCACATCGGATTTTAAAACCGTTGTTGTTTTCATAACCAGCGACCCGATAAACCATAGAAACAACACCCATGTTGATTTTCAGACTTTGTTACCCCTTTTAGGGGTTGAATTCTCAAAAAACCTGAAACACGTGTTTACTCATTTACCATTAGGAGTACTTCTGTGAAGTTTCGAATAAAATAGTCGAACTAATCTTGTTTCCCCATACAAACTTTGGACCCCCTTTTCACCCCCTTAGGGAGTGAATTTTGAAAAATCCTTTCTTAGTGCGCCCCTAGACCTTATAAGGAACCTACATGCCAAATTTGGAATCTCTAGGCCCAGTGGTTTGGGCTGTGCGTTGATATGTCAGTCAGTCAGTCAGTCAGTCAGTCAGTCATTCAGTCAGTCAGTCAGTCAGTCAGTCAGTCAGTCAGTCAGTCAGTCAGTCAGTCAGTCAGTCAGTCAGTCAGTCAGTCAGTCAGTCAGTCAGTCAGTCAGTCAGTCAGTCAGTTTCTTCTTTTATATATATAGATGAAGGATGAGGAATATACAATGAAACTAACAAACACTATAGTAAACTAATATTATTTACAATTGCAGCAATTATAGAGAAATTGCTACTGTCTGGTATTGGATGATATGTGAAATGAAATGAATTTTTAACAAGGATGGCTACACCGCCATGTCCGTCGGACCTATCTTCACGGAGGCATGCATAACCAGGGATTTTGAAACAAGACTCTGCTTTGAGCCAAGTTTCACTTAAAGCAAAGAATCTAATTTATTGATTAAAATTAAATGTAGAAATCTGATTTATTATTCTTTATGCTGCGGCAGTTCCACTGAAGGATATGGCTTCTGTTGGCCATTATTAACATTTATAATATTTGAAATAAAATTAATTATATCTGCAACGTTGTTCGGTATTATGTTTGATGAGGATAATAATTTAATAAGTTCAAGAATGAGTTCACTAATGGAGGGTTGGTTATTGAGGGTTTTTTCTTTATTAATGGCAGTACCATTGCCAGATGTAGAAGGCATATCATAGTCTTTAATGAGATCGTTATGAGCATTTTTATCATAACCTTTTTGATTTTTAGGTATATTACGAGGCTTAATAAAAACCGTTTTTTTGTAAGAATGTGATGATGGGGTAGTCTGTTGGTTGGGATGATTAGTTTCCCTTTGAGGCTGTGAGAATGATGGGGTAGTTAATACAACATCTGCATAAGGCTTACTGACAGGATGATGAAGCTTTGATGCTTCTGCATATGACAAACAGCTTTGTGCCATAGATAATTTGATACTTTTTGTCTCTCAAACTCGGGACAACGTTTGCTTATTGCAAAATGTAGCCCAATGCATAAACAGCAAGAAACGCTGTCTTCTTCAACATTGCATGAAGATCCTGAGTGACCCTGACCGCACTTATAACAGCATGGTATGGACCTACATTGAGTTTTAGTATGGCCATAACGGCAGCAATTGAAGCATTGGATTGTTGGGAATATATACAAATCAACAGGTAGTGCATTGTAACAAATAAATATTCTTTTTGGCAAAACTTGGCCATCAAATGTCAAAACCACTGTCTGGGAAGATTTCCAAACAGCTGACCCATCAACCAGCATAGTTTTAAAATTCAATCTTCTTGCTTTAATCACTTTTCCTGTACCCAAAGGCACAGAAATGTTTAGCATGATCTCTTCTGGGAACCACTCGGCCGGAACACCTTTAACTATTCCCATCCTCATGACACTAAAAGATGGGATAAAAGCTTTGTATTTGCTTTCCAAGAGGTTTTTATCATTCAGGAATTTGTTAGCGTCCTCGAGATGGGAAAAAGATAAGGTGACTCTATTCCTCCCAATTCTTTTCACGCTACCATTAATGATGTTTTTATAGGATTGCTTTTTTAAGAACTTTCCAAAAGAAATGGGATGAATGGAGGATCCGTCATTAGGTGCTTCCTGTATTTTTTGTACATGAACTATGTATGGTGAACAATCGGTATTTATATACACTTTTCTGAAGGTGTCTGTGGGCTGAGGTAGAGAGGGCGAGTTTGTAACTGGAATATTATTTATCGTACTTATTGGTTGACTGTGAACTTTAATTTTTGAATCATTAGTAACACAATTACAGTCATTTTCAGTTAAAACATTGTCTGAATTTTTAGTTTTATTACTGCGCCTTTTTTTGTTACAATGGCGGCATATCTTCCTTGTCGGACAAATCCGTTTTCTATTTTTCTCTGATGTTACGGAACTATCAGTATGGTCGGTATCCATACCATAATCAATTGTTACAGTGTGATAAACCGGGGGGACACCACCCCCAGGATCCTCAGGCTCCTCCATATATAAATATTAAAAACTTACCAGAAAGTAGAAAATTACACAAATAAAAGTATTTACAATAAATAATGGATAATCTACACCTTATTTACACTACGCTGACCACTATTAATAATGTAAAATTTAAGAGCTAGAAAAAACACGCGCGCTCAGTCCGAGATTTCCCGCCCTTTTTTCAAACAATTTCTTGTTGTTCCAAAATCCCCTTGAAAGAATGTCCGAACTCTTAGACTAAGAATATGGCTAGACCAGTTCTATTTAAGACGAACAAAAAACCGTCATGTGTCTCTTTCTAGCACATGCAAAATCTCACTGTGAAAAAAAGAGTGAAGCATAGACAAACACCGCCATCTTAAACGTCAGTGTGTCAAATTCTGAGTCGTCGTGGTAGCCAGCTGGATACCAAACGTTGTTATCAGTTTTCCCTTGTTTTTATGTGTTTTATGCCATTTTGAAAAGTGAAATTTAGTTAATTTCATATCACTATAACCATGGATTGTGTGGCTATCGGTTGCAAGAGTAGAATGGGTGTATTAACAGAAAGTGACCAAAGAATATCTTTCCATCGGTAAGTTATCGACTATCATTATGAACTTATTGCGCAATGTTTAGATTATATGATCTGTTCTCAATAAATAAATTGCCGTTCTAAATATTGTGAAGTCATAAAGATCACGTCAGGCCAAAGATTTATTAAAATAATGAACAACAAAACATCTGTTCAGGCCGTTATGACAGTTCATGTACGTAAAATTTGATAATAGGGATGTGGTTAAATAAATCGATATTGTATGTCATCATCATTGTATTTCAGGTTCAGCTTTTGTCACTTTTATTTAAAATTAATATATATTTTAGTTAAACTTTTTATAGGCTCTGAGAAGCACTACAAGAAAAACTAATTAAGTTGTATTATGGCTAATATAATGCTAATTGTTGATGTGTATTGTTCTCAGGTTACCTAAAGATCCTGATTTATGAAAGTTTGGCAGAAAAATAATCAAAAATGTATTCTTTTTTTTTGAGAAATAAAAAAAATGGTTTTATTTAGTGGTCAATAAATAATAAAACTACGTAAAATAAAATCATAATTATTATTTCATAATTGTCGTTTTACTTTTCCCCTTATATCCATTATACTACTCGTACATAAATATACAAATAAATATAAATAACTAGCTGTTGCCCGCGACTCCGTCTGCGGACAATAGGGGTATAAAAAATAGCCTACGACCTATTCTCAGACCTGCCGAATATAGAGCAAAAGTTTCATAAAGATTGGTCAAGCCGTTTCGGAGGAGTTCGATAACAAACACCGTGACACGAGATTTTTATATATTAGATTGAAGATTGATACGCTTTATCGGGACCTAAGTATGGTCTCGTTAAAAAAATTGTACGTTGCACGTATTATTTGGGTCATTTTAGGCGATCGGCAGATGGCTGGCGGTTAAGGCTCGGGGAGGTTAATGTGCGTTTTGTTTTTTGTTGTTGTTTTTGTTAATAATTCTGTATCGTTTTTCGAGTTTGTCGTTATTAGATTTGACTAGTCCACACCGCCCCGCCACCAGCCAAGAGCGCCTCTGTATGCTTATTTTTAAACTCGCAGACTCTTATTTTACAACTTACAACTACTACTACTCATTCCAATATCAAACTGCTTTTCGTAATTTTAGAACTAAAGGAAAAGAGTATAAAAAGAATCATTAAAATGCTGAATAGTATGCTTGTGAGTAATTTTTCGAATCCAATTTGGTCCTTCAAATTATGACACGATAATTATTTTTGACAGCTAAAGTTTATCGATATAAAAGTAGCACATCTCTAGGATATATATATATCGATTTATAAATACACTATAGTAAACTGGCTTCATTCTAAGACGAAGAATGGCTAGACACGTCATATTTAAGACGAAATATAACCATCGGTATTCTCTCTCGTTCTAAAAGAAAACATCATCTGCAAATAGAGACAGGTATACGTTTGTCTGTATTGGCTTTCAATTCAATGAAGCCAGTTTACTATAGTGTATTTATAAATCGATATATATATATCCTAGAGATGTGCTACTTTTATATCGATAAACTTTAGCTGTCAAAAATAATTATCGTGTCATAATTTGAAGGACCAAATTGGATTCGAAAAATTACTCACAAGCATACTATTCAGCATTTTAATGATTCTTTTTATACTCTTTTCCTTTAGTTCTAAAATTACGAAAAGCAGTTTGATATTGGAATGAGTAGTAGTAGTTGTAAGTTGTAAAATAAGAGTCTGCGAGTTTAAAAATAAGCATACTGAGGCGCTCTTGGCAGGTGGCGGGGCGGTGTGGACTAGTCAAATCTAATAACGACAAACTCGAAAAACGATACAGAATTATTAACAAAAACAAAACGCAAATTAACCTCCCTGAGCCTTACCGCCATCTGCCGATCGCCTAAAATGAACCAAATAATACGTGCAACGTACAATTTTTTTAACGAGACCATACTTAGGTCCCGATAAAGCGTATCAATCTTCAGTCTAATATATAAAAATCTCGTGTCACGGTGTTTGTTATCGAACTCCTCCGAAACGGCTTGACCAATCTTTATGAAACTTTTGCTCTATATTCGGCAGGTCTGAGAATAGGTCGTAGGCTATTTTTTATACCCCTATTGTCCGCAGACGGAGTCGCGGGCAACAGCTAGTTATTTATATTTATTTGTATATTTATGTACGAGTAGTATAATGGAAATAAGGGGAAAAGTAAAACGACAATTATGAAATAATAATTGTGATTTTATTTTTCGTAGTTTTATTATTTATTGACCACTAAATAAAACCATTTTTTTTATTTCTCAAAAAAACAGAATACATTTTTGATTATTTTTCTGCCTAACTTTCATAAATCAGGATCTTTAGGTAACCTGAGAACAATACACATCAACAATTAGCATTATATTAGCCATAATACAACTTAATTAGTTTTTCTTGTAGTGCTTCTCAGAGCCTATAAAAAGTTTAACTAAAATATATATTAATTTTAAATAAAAGTGACAAAAGCTGAACCTGAAATACAATGATGATGACATACAATATCGATTTATTTAACCACATCCCTATTATCAAATTTTACGTACATGAACTGTCATAACGGCCTGAACAGATGTTTTGTTGTTCATTATTTTAATAAATCTTTGGCCTGACGTGATCTTTATGACTTCACAATATTTAGAACGGCAATTTATTTATTGAGAACAGATCATATAATCTAAACATTGCGCAATAAGTTCATAATGATAGTCGATAACTTACCGATGGAAAGATATTCTTTGGTCACTTTCTGTTAATACACCCATTCTACTCTTGCAACCGATAGCCACACAATCCATGGTTATAGTGATATGAAATTAACTAAATTTCACTCTTCAAAATGCCATAAAACACATAAAAACAAGGGAAAACTGATAACGTTTGGTATCCAGCTGGCTACCACGACGACTCAGAATTTGACACACTGACGTTTAAGATGGCGGTGTTTGTCTATGCTTCACTCTTTTTTTCACAGTGAGATTTTGCATGTGCTAGAAAGAGACACATGACGGTTTTTTGTTCGTCTTAAATAGAACTGGTCTAGCCATATCCTTAGTCTAAGGCTTCATTGAATTGAAAGCCAATACAGACAAATGTATATCGGTTTGCAGATGATGTTTTCTTTTAGAACGAGAGAGAATACCGATGTTTATATTTCGTCTTAAATATGACGCGTCTAGCCATATCCTTAGTCTAAGGTCCGAACTATTTAATATAGTAATTACTTTGTGTGAAAAGAATAAGTGACGAAATTTGAACCTAGTCCTCACTTAATTACAGTTGAATTTCGCAACTTCACAGTTAAAAATTTATTTACGTGTGCGTAGAGAAAACTGATCCCAAATACGTGAATACGTGACAAAATTTGAACCTAGTCTGTAATTCATTACAGTCACAAAAATAAGAAATTACAGTCGAATTTCGGTAGCGGCAAAACTCCACAAAGTTTGACACTTGACAGCTAAACTCCACAATTTCCACACGTTTGGTCGGATCTGAATGTAAGCCTTATCAGAAACTGCATAGTGATTAATTTCACTTGCTACATAGAAGGCGACGTTGTAAGATTGCTGACGAATTTGACGTTGCTTTGGCGGACGAAATGATGTTGTAGAACAACTTTAGGAGAGGACTTTCTTTACAAAAAGTTTTTGTCAATTAATGCAATAAAAACGGTAAAATTAAGGTTAACGCTTACACTTTACAGAATGAATGGGGACGTCATTTAGATAATTTTAAACCTAATTTTCTTTACTCCAAATGTTTACCGTTTTCGAGATATAAGTATAAAATGATAAACTGACTAACTGACTGTTGTATATAAACGCACAGCCCAAAACGCTGCACCTAGAGACTTGAAATTTTGCAAATGTGTACCTTATTATTATTATTATTTATTTAGTAATGAAAGACAACAATGTGGTCCACTTGTGTTAGTTAATCTTAAACTAGGTTAGTAATGTATAGTAAAAAGGGATTTAGTGCGTTCGGTAAGTATTTTTGTCAAGGGACAATCAAACTTACCAGCTACAATTTTCAGGATGCTGTTGCTACTCCCGCGCATTCTATTCAGGAGAGAGGCAGACTTTTTGCGCCAGACGGCATCAGAGCCGTCTGTACGCGCCTCGGCAAACATAGATGACGCACTGCAGAAGCGAGGCAGCCGCAACAGCGCCCTGAACGCATTATTGAACTGGATGCGCAGAGCGTTGTACGCCTTTTGGGTGTATCGGAACCACAGGCTAGCCGAATACAGTGATGTGCAATACGCTTTGAACAACGTTATTTTCACTGTATCCGTACAACGAGCAAATCTGCGAGCCAACATGTTCGCTCGGACTGACAACGCTCTGCACTCGCGCTCCATATCTAAATCGTCCTTAAGGTCATCAGTTACCAAATGCCCAAGATACTTAAACTGAAATACACGTTTAAGAGGGACCCTATTAAGCATTAAAGGTGGAACAAAAATTGGGCATTTGGTTCCCGCCCTAAAGACCATGTATTCTGTTTTAGACACATTATAAGCTAGACCGTGATTTGTCGCATACGACTCACAAACTGCAACTAGCTTTCTGAGTGCGCCAATTGAGGGAGCCAGAAGAGCCATGTCGTCCGCATAACTGATGTTATTGACACACACATCGTCAATAAAACAGCCGACATGTGTACTTCTGAGTTCCTCAATCAGCGCATTGATATATAAGTTGAACAGCAGCGGTGAGCTCAGTCCACCCTGTCTCACCCCGCACTCCAACCGCCAGGGATCCGAGAGCTCACCTGCCCATCTCACAAAATTCTCCTGACTCAAGTACCAAGACCTAAAGAGTGAAACTAGCAATACATACTTATACAATGTAGGCATCCAACAAGGAAGGATTTTTGGAAATTCCCACGGGATAAGGAAAATACGGGATTTATATATTCAGTTCAACGGGATTCCTATGCATCTCCGTAATTATGTACATTATAATTACTACTCTTCAAATTGGGCATAAAAGTAGGTAATTATAATAGTGAAAAAATATTTTTAGTATTTTTCGAAATTCCCACGGGTTATGGAAAAACGGGATTTATATTATTCAGTTCAACAGGATCGATTATTTGTTTTACTGGTCGTAGAAAGCTGAAATTAGCCATTTAGGTTCCTTGGGGAGTGTAGGGGAGTACTTAAAGTTGTTCGTAATCATGAGAAAATCCAGAAAGTATAATTTTCATGAGTTAAAATCGGGTTTTGTTCCGCGTACCTTGACACAGTGTCGTCTCGTTATCATGACGCATGCAACTGTGCCGAAATATCGGGCTTCTTCAAAATCAAGGTACGCGGAACAAAATCCGATTTTAAATCATGAAATTAGTAATGACCGCGATAGTCTAAAATATTGTAGTATAATTTTCTCCCTAATATTATATATTTGAAGTCACCGTGTATATTTTTTTTGTAATTGTGGGTAGTATTATAATAAAACAAGAAAAATCAAACAAATGTCATTATTTATGAATAAAATTTGTTTTTAATATAATAACTTTATTAATTTTTATTTTCAATCAGTGTCCTTGAAACAAGGTAAGTTTATAATATAATTGTCGTTTAGATTTTTGTTTCAGATCTTGGCTTGTCTTTCTAGCTTCGTAATGGAGACGTATGTCAACATATTTCATAATTATGGACTTTATTAACCATTTGCGATGGTTGCGTTTAACTTCAGTCAATGTCTTTTTATACAATAATTCTTTTAAAATTTGCACGCAAATTATTTTTTTTTCGCACCTACTACCGCCTGAACGTAAATGCCTTCTGAGCACTACCTCCGCCCTGTCACAGATAACAAATACATCTCCGGAGCTTTAGCACAATCCTCCTAAGTCTTTCATGTCAATTAATTTACGAAATGATTTTTTTTCTTTGGCTAGCAAGTGGTCTTTACAATCTTACTACGAAACCGGAGATGTATCCTACGATCTGCTTAATCAGCTCGGAATCAAGATAATCGCAATCCAATGTGGCAGAAACTATATTGCAGTTGTTTGTGTATGTTTGAATTTCGGACTCCTCTAATCCTTCTTTAAATGCCCCCATAGACGCAGATTCTTCCAAGTCAATGTCCAAGCGATAGCCAGCCGAAGTGTTATTAATGTTGGCGACTGCGTTTCCGCTTAGAACTGGTATGCTTGCCAGTGGTATGCAATTTCCAGTAAACTTTTCTCCGACATCAACGTGCTTGCGTCTTTCTGTTTGCTTAAAACTGACATAGCAGTTTTCATACACGCAATTTTCTTCTTCATTCTCATAGTTTTCTTCTGTAAAGTGTTAATTTGTTTATTTTTCTTCAATATTAGTTGGCGGCATTTTAGAAGGTCTTTCCTCATAGTACTTTTACGTGGAGAATCTAATGCTGATCCTATTGATGTTGAAGGGGACACTGCTGGAGTAATACACTGTAGCAAATTTTGCAATACAGTTGCTTGATCGGGTGATTTTTGTGCTTCCTCCATGACAACCTGCGATGTATTATTATTTATTAATAACATTTTAAAGAAATATAAAACAATTTTGTTAAATAACCAGACTTACATTTCGGTCTTGTTGGATGAAGGATGAACGTCCAGGATTAAACTCTCCCCCTTTACCAAAATCTACTGGTACTGGCATGATAATCTAAAATAAATTATTATTATTTTTAGCATTGAGTGCAAAGGGAATATTTTGATGCATAACGTACAATATACAATAATTAATTATAGACTAAGCGCTCACGGGCGTAAATGTTAATTAAGGCATGATTTTTAGTATCATTAAGTGAAATGTAAATATCTTTTGAGAAAATAAATTTCTTTAACCCGAAATCCTAATCCTGACCCATTTCGTACGTTTCGCAAATCGTGACATTCATCGGGAATATAAAATAGGGTAAGCATAAAAAAAAATTGATTGCATATATTATTATGTATATACAAACATACACTTACATTATCATCTGCCATAGGTAAACAGAAGGAATTATTTTGCGTCATTTTCGTACACAAAGTTGTTTCCGTCTTATATTTATTAAGTTCTTGTGGCACCATAATGATCTAAAAAAGTACTTATTTTAGTATTTAACTTTTATTGCACAAAATAATGACAAGTGACAAAATAACTAGAAGAAAATGCACGCTTCAAACCTACAGTTGCCAGGTGTTGTGTTTCCGGTGATGTATGCGTGGGAGAAGGAACTTCATTTCGCGCCTTTTTTGTTTTAGATTCACCTTCCTCGTCTAATATAATTTCCACCTAAAATTAAAACCTTCCATTGAACTTAAATTTCTAAAGTGACAAAGGTATGCTTGGCTATTTTATATAATTCCAACAGGTTGTCGAGCTTGGTCCCTTGCTATTTTTTCGACAACTTACATTTGGCTCTTGTTTTTGACACGTAGAGCTTGAACCGATATGCCGCTTTCTTAAACCATACTTTTCTTCGAAATGTTCTTGTTTTATCTAAAAATTAAGATTACTAGCTTTTATTACTCCACGAACAGATGGCCTAGTGGTTAGAGAACCCGACTACGAAGGCTTGAGGTCCCGGGTTCGATTCCCGTGTCGGGGCAGATATTTGTATGAAAAATACGAATGTTTGTTCTCGGGTCTTAGGTGTTTAATATGTATTTAAGTATGTATCTACCTGTATAAGTATGTTTATCCGTTGCCTAGTACCCATAACACAGAGCTTTGCTTAGCTTACTTTGGGACTAGGTCAATTGGTGTGAATTGTCCCATAATATTTATTTATTTATTTTATTTATTTATTTATTACTAATTTGTAGGAAGCTTCACCCGGCTGTGATTATTACATTATACAAGAAAAACTCTTAATGACATTAAAACTGCATAATATTTTATTACCGACACATTTTGCCTGACACGTTTCAGAGTCAACGCCATACTATAGGTAGAGTCGACGTGTGCCGTCGTTCTTATTACAATGTCATTAATGTCTAATTTTGACAAAACCTCGCGTCTTCGTGGGTGGCACTAGGTATTATAACTAATAAATAACTATATATATTATAGTTATGGCTCACCTCAGGAGTATACTCTTTGAAATAAAAAAATAATTATGAAAATCGGCCCACAATTGACCGAGAAATCGGTGAACATACATAAAAAATACATACTGTGGAATGCATAACCTCCTCCTTTTTGAAATCGGTTAAAAATAGGTAGGTAGGTAGGTACTTTATAGTAATTTTTAGAGAGCAGAACTGCTGCTTATACTCATACCTCAATGTGCGGAATTGCAGATTTTTTTATTCGCCGCAAACCTTTCATTGTGATATACTTGTCAGACTCCACAAAATGATCTGAGCAAACAACATGTGCATAATTCGCCTTAAAAAATTCCTCGCCTCTCTCTTGTGCTACAATTTTCCTCCACCTTTCTCTATGCACTTCATTTTGAGGAAAACTAAAATATAAGTAGAAAATGATTATACTTCATTATATAGGTAACGCCACCAGAGTTGAGGCCATGCACACAACCACATCTCATGTAATGGCAGCGGGATTTTGACGTTGTGTTGTCGTTAAACGTCAACACAACGTCAAAATCCCGCTGTCATTACATGAGATGTGGTTGTGTGCGTGGCCTCAACTCTGGTGGCGTTACCTCTAATTTAGGGTTTGAATTAACAGTCAAACTATCGCACACGTTTCCCAGTAACACATATACACATACATGACATACGTATACACATCCAGGAAATCAAAACTTCACACAAAAACACATAAAATTCTAGAAATAAAAAAATAGGGTGATGGCAACTCCACTACACTTTTGTTCTATGTTCTGTTGTTTATCTGTTTCGTTTTACTGATAAGCTTTCCTGTGCGTGTGACAAAGACAAGGCATATGTCAATGTTGTGGAATTCTGACAACGTTAATCTTTTAATTAGCAATTTAGAAATGGCTTTATTAATAAATAAAATTAATTTAAATCAATATTTCTCTCTGATTCTTAGAATTTAATAGAAAAAACAACAGATACTCACTGAAAGTATGATATTCCATCAGATTTGTTCCGTTTTTTCGAGTGATTTTTGCACGTTTTAAAGACGCACGTGGGCATCGTTACGCTTGCATTGACAACAACGTACTGAGAAAAAAAGAAAACCACTTTTATCAAAGTGGCGCTCATTTGGCTCGGACATATTCGAGCGCGCAACTGTGCATCTACAGTTATTATTGATCAAAGACTAAGTACATAAAAATTATCGCTGAAAGGAAACGGTGTGTGTGTGATCCCAGTTGACACATGTCAGTGTCAGTTGTTTTATTTAAATTATTTTTTTTTGACCTAACCTAAACTAATCTATTTCTTAGATAACTATTTATAATACTGAAACGACAAAAATTAGAAATAATCAATGAATCAAGAACTTGTTTCACCACGATAAAGATTATTATATTTTCTTTTATTGTTGATACAATAAAGTTGAACAGTGGTTACAGTTGTACAGACCAAGAAGGAGATGGCGGGACGACTTGGACGTGTACGCAAAGGACTGGCCTGATATTGCGCCGGAACGGGAGTTGTGGAGGTCAAGAGGAGAGGCCTTTGCCCAGCAGTGGGACACTATAACGGGCTAATAAAAAAAAAAAAAAAAAGTGGTTCAAATACGGAATGATTCTTTAACAGCTCTGGAACAGAACGCGGGACCAGGTGTGGTTCTCCGTAAATGCGGATTAATTCGTCCATCAACACAAGGCGCTGAATGCCAAAAGACGAACAATGGAAGATTATGTGATCTATAGTTTGATCCTCATTTGACTGGCACAATTCACAAAGAGGATCACTTACAATTTTCATACGATACAAGTGATGATTAAGACGACAATGACCAAAACGAAGACAACAGATTGTGCTATAAAAGCTTGTCTTACGATAGATATTTCCTTTACAGAACCAAGGCTTGGATTGTAAGTTTACATCCAATGCAGCATACCAACAACCCTTGTTTTCTTGTTGCACAACATGATCCCAATATTTTTTCCACTGAATGTACATTCTTTGTTTCAGAATTGCAATTGCGTCAGTATATGGGAGTAGGACATCAAAACTAACATCAACAGACTGAGGAGAATCTGATATTGATCGAGCCAAGAAATCTACATTTTCATTACCAGAAACCCCTATATGTGACAGTGTCCACATAAATTCAACAACTAATTTCTTTTTTAAATAAAGTTCTGACCAAAGATCTTTAATTAAGAAAATTAAATAATTGGTATTATATTTAGTTTTATTATTTTGTATAGCTTTTAAGACACTCATACTATCACTAACGATTACCCATTTACATGACCCTTTATTTTGCCTTGATATGTGCTTCAGTGCACAGAGGATAGCAAACGCATACTAGCATGTTTATTTATTTTAAAACCAAGACCCGCTTTATTTTCAGGGTCATATTATACTGCTGAAGATACACTAGTCTCATTCTTTGATCCATCTGTATAAATGAATTTAAATTCATTCCATGATGCTAATTTCTCATATACTTGTTCCTTTCTAGAGAGATTATTATCAATTACCACATTTTTAGGACTAAATTTACTTTCAAAAGGCCCATCAAAACAGGGTAAGTGGTCATTGCTTTTATATATATTAATTTGCTTTAAATAACTATTAAATTCTGATAAGCCCTGCAAAGTATAAAAAGATTTTTGAATAAACAGTATATTACTATTTAAGAGTTGATTTAAAAGAGGGTTTTCCATTTTCAGCATGTAGTTTTAAAACAAATCTTTCCTTCAGATATGCAATTCTTATTGCTACTGGAGGGAGCTTGCACTCTACTTGTAATGAAACAATAGGAGTGGTTTTAAGAGCTCCAGTCACAACACGCAAGCACTTATTTTGATTTTTTTCTAAAATTTCTATTATTTTATGGTCAGATGCAAAACACATAAATCCATATTCAAAATGACTGCGAACTAAAGATTTATATAGCATGAGTAAAATTTTGGGGTCAGCGCCTCAGTTTGTACCACGCAAAGATTTAAGTATATTAAAAGCTTTGTTGGCTTTGACTACTAAGTAGTCGGCATATTTTTTCCAGGATAGATTATGACAAAATATGACACCCAAGAACTTAGTATCTAAGACTATTGGCAGAGAGATATTATTATACAACAAAGAAGGCAAATTAGCAGTAAATTTCTTACCAAAAACTACTTAGATGGATTAACTTGAAGATTTAAATAAGAGAGGTAACTATGGAGTTTTGTTAATGCTAAATTAATGTTATTTACTATAATGTTAGAATTATTTCCAGATAAATAAACAACAAGGTCATCTGCAATTTGTAAATTTTTTATATTAGGTCCCATTATCAAGTTTAAGCGTCTTATATACAAAATGAAGAACAGAGGAGATAAAATTCCACCCTGACAAACTCCTATGGAAGATAATCGAGGGCCAAACAATCCACCATTATACTTTACAAACACTTTTCTACCAGATAGAAATTTCTGAATCCACTGTACAACCTTGATTGGAATACATATTTTTAAAAGTTCTGTACATAAAATATCAATATTTACATTGTTAAAAGCGCCAGTTATATAAAAAAAAACTGAAATAAGTTTGTTGTAACTGTTGACACTTTTTAATATATCTAAATGAAACATAGATATACTTTCACGAGCTGAACAACCTCTACGAAAACCATATTGATTTTTTGGAAGCAATCCATTATGTTCTACCTTAGGCCCATAATACACGGGCGGTTCTCCCGCCGCGGGAAACCGCTTCTGAACCGCCACTAGACACAATTTTATATGGAAGTTGTATGGTGCAAACTACACTGCGCAGCTCCGTCGAGCGGGAAACCGCTCGCGTAGTATGGGCCTTAGATTATTTATGCAAACATTCTTCTTTCCTTACAGCCAACTTCAGCCAAGTTCCGGAACGGCCAGCAAAATAAGACCAAGAAAAATATTTAAAAATTAGGGTATTTTCTTTTTAAAAAAATTTTAATATTGTAACCTGCATATTATTCTGCATGTTTTTTTATGTATTGTGGCATTAACACAATATTAAGCTGCTTGGTGGGATGATGAAACTATAATTAATGATAAAGCCTTCCACAGACCGCAGTGCGGGGCATGCGTGCGACGCCGTCAGAGTTTGCCTAGCGCGTTGTATAACACTAAATTATATACGTTATGCTGCACTGTTAAAATGTATTACTGTATATATATATGATTCTGTGTTATACAACGCGCTGCGGTCTGTGGGACGCTTTATATGAAATTAATGAGACTGAACCAAAGAGTATTGTAATATTATATGACTGGACTGAACAAAGTGAACAAAAAAATCAAGATGTCTGTCTTGTCTACTGTCTAACTGTCTGTCTTGTCTACGATAAGTCTACGATTCTCTCTCTCTCTCTCTCTCTCTACGTTTTACGTTGACATTTGCCAAGTCCCAGTATTTTTGATATTTTGTGATATGAAATGAAATACTTCAAATTTTGTATTTGTGTAACTAGTTACTAGACAATGAGTTTTGATTTCCGCTTACTAGTCAATTTCAAGCTAGCGCCAATCATATAATACTTCGCCAGTGTTTCGTTAAACCGCAATGAATAACAATATGAGCGCCCAGCAGAGCCCGGCCAACATGCAGGCTGTGGACCGCGAGAAGATTTACACATGGATATTGGAACTATGTAACCCTGAAACGAGGGAAAATGCTCTGCTGGAACTGAGCAAGAAACGCGAAGTAGTCCCCGACTTGGCGCCGATGCTATGGCACAGTTTTGGCACCATAGCGGCGCTATTGCAAGAAATCACGAACATATACGTCGCAATGATCCCGCCGACGCTCACGGCACATCAGAGCAATCGTGTTTGCAATGCCTTAGCTTTAATGCAGTGTGTAGCTTCCCACCCAGAAACGAGGTCTGCATTTCTCCAAGCTCATGTGCCTTTGTTCCTATACCCATTCCTTCACACCGTATCAAAAACTCGACCTTTCGAATACCTACGATTGACTAGCCTCGGGGTGATTGGAGCTTTGGTCAAGACAGATGAGCAGGAAGTCATCACGTTTCTTCTGACAACAGAGATAATACCACTCTGCTTGCGTATAATGGAAAATGGATCTGAACTTTCGAAAACTGTGGCTACATTCATACTTCAAAAGATATTATTGGATGACAGCGGTTTGTGCTACATTTGCCAGACTTATGACAGATTTTCCCATGTAGCCATGATACTAGGAAAGATGGTGTTGTCTCTGGCTAAGGATCCGTCCGCACGGTTGTTGAAACATGTAGTTCGTTGCTATCTTCGTCTATCAGATAACCCAAGAGCGAGAGAAGCTCTAAGGCAGTGTCTTCCAGATCAATTGAGAGATGCAACTTTCACAGCATGCCTTCAGGAGGATAACTCAACCAAGCACTGGCTTGCACAGCTTATTAAGAACTTGGAAGCTCAACCCCCGCCAGCGAGCCCTGCTCAACCGAACATGTGAGCGTCACTTTTATGGAGCTCAAGTCCCACTGCAGCATTCAATGTGTAGTTCAATAATTGTTTCTATGTGATGCTCTACTTAGTTTTGCACCTTTTTATTTAGTTTAAACCTAATTAAATAAGTTTTTACTTAAAGCAGAGATGTAGACATGGAAATAATGTAGTGCTACATTCTGTAGTGGGCCTGGGTAACTTTATTTGTAACCAAACTGCATTTTGCAATAATTTTGACTTTCATGTTGTTCAAATATACATACTATATTTATGTATCTATGTATTACAAAGTTTGACTGACATATTAATGTTAAGACTTATTATTCACTAACATTTAATTTTTTTTATTGATTTCAATATGAATTTGTCTTATATGTTATGTATTTTTTTTTTAGGTACAAAACAAGATGAAAGCACTTATTTTGTATGCAGATATAGTGGACTGGAATAGAAATAAAGTTTTCATAATGTGGCATGTATTTGTTTTTGTTTTGTTTCATTTCCCCATTTAACTTGGCTTCTATTTTTTAATAAGACCATAATATGGACAGTCCAAATATTGCTAGATGGCCTTAGCACCAAGAAAGATGTAATGGGTTGTTTAATAATAGCTTCTGCATTGGAATTACCATTAAAATGAAAAAGCGTTTATTTCAATAGTTTTTTACAAAAAAAGTTACAACTAAGGGTCCTGCGCTAGGATACCCTGTGCTGTGTTACAGGACCCTAAATAATTATAATTAAATTTTAGATATTACCAACAATTCAATAAACTAAAACCATGCCACTCTGCCTGGAACCATACATGTATGAAGGCAATGTCTAGAACTATGCCTTCATGCAAAAAAAAAACCCTTGTTGAAATTAAGTAGTAGAAATTGTATAAACGGTCAGCTTATAAAATTTCAACTATAACACCACCACTATACAAGACTAATGGTTCAAACTTTTCTATACAAGTATAGTCAACCAAGTAAAAAAGTAAAGTGTTATAGAAGTTTATTTTACTGTCAGGAAATCTTGATTTAGAACTTTAGAACCCTTTTCTGTTTATAGACAGACTCCCATAAAATAGTAGGAACTATATGAGGGTACCATGTTCTAGGTTTCTGGCACATTTTTTACATAAAATGCTCAATGGCAACAATTTTGTAAGGAAATATCTAGTTCCTCTTTTGTATGGGTATGGGTGTAGGAGTCCAACTACGATCGTGGATATTGTTCGTCACGTGTCTCATATTTAGGAAGCATCAAACTACATAATCTTTCCACTAAAAATAATATTTTAGAATTTATAGTTCATATAGTACACTCAGCAAGCTACTACATATACTTGTAATCTGTAGGTAGACTGCTAAAATGAAGGCTTTCACACAACGACGGCGCGGTGCGTTTTGCGCGTGCGTCCACCTGGCGATGTGTCTTACCATTAATTCAGTGTTAAGTGTACCACAAACCGTAGCGCGTGGAGTACGCCGACGAAGCGTGTTCTGCGCGTTGTATAACACTGAATCATATATACGGTGACACACTATGAATCTCGACGCAGCTTATATTATTCAGTGTTATACAACGCGCTGAGCCCGCTCCGTGGGCGCCGCGCGCACACCCCGCGCTGCGGTGTGCGGAAGGGTTAATCTAGCCATCATCATCATCATCATCCCAGTCTATATTACGTCCCACTGCAGGGCACAGGCTTCCTCTCAGAATAAGAGGGTTTGGGTCGTAGTTCCCACGCGGGCCCAGTGCGGATTGGGAAATTCAGTGTATAATAAAATAAATATAAAATTACGTACTACTTAAGCAAACAACAAGTGTCATCCTTGCGTAGAAATGCATTTTCGCATTTTTTTACATTTTGTCGTGAAGAGAAATAAAGAAAGTGTAACGCGTTTTCATTGAAAATTCATTGTAGCCTATCTATCTATCTCTCAAAGGGCCGGCAACGCACCTGTGACACCCTTAATGTTGCGGGTGTCCATGGGCGGCGGTGATTGCTCCCCATCAGGTGACCCGCATGCTCGTTTACCCTCTTTTATATAAAAAAAACACCCTGTATAAGGCATCCGCACCACAAAACACGTCTATTCAGCTCCGAAATTTTAGAATGAATGTAAAACCTCGCATCTGCGCTGTGTGTGATACCTGCAGACGGATAAGTTTTTATACGCAGATAAAATCTTACCGCATCTGCGCTGTGTGTGACAGGCTTTATGCGCGCTGCGCCCGCTCCATCGGTCTCCCGCGCACGCTCCATCGGCCCTCGCGCACGCTGCATCGGCCCCCCGCGCACGCCACGCTCTTTGGGGTGTGGAAGCCTTGAAGAGTAAAATTAAATCAGGGCGCCATTTTCTAAGTAAGTAGGTAACCGCCACAATTTGGCGAAAATGTTTGCATATGACGACAGATTTATATAGAAATGTTTAGTTTCTCTTTCTTCCGTTTTGGCGTTTTCTATTCCAATAAAAATACAAAATAATGTAAATATTTTAAAATCTGATCTTTATCGTACGCTGCAGGCATGCAGGCCGCAGAATATCAAATCAAAACTCGAATTCGATAAAATAGGTATCTACTCGTATTAGGCAACAATAGAATTAAAGTGAAAGGTTTATTAAGGTTAGATCGAAAAACTTTTCGTTTTGGAGTTCAGTTTAAGCTTCGCCGAATTTGCTGGTTAAGATCCGAGGGTCCCTGAGTGTGGGATCCTTCTAAATGGGAGGCCGCCTGAGCTTGAAGGCCCTCGTTACTGCCTAGCTATCCGATAGCAACGCCACTGATACAGGGTTATTTGTAATTCACTAGCATCCTTTTAACCCTAAACTCCTACCACTAAAACAAATCTTTTTGTTTTACGACTTTGTCATAACTTTATACTTTTGGTGTAATAACGTTTTGGAAATTTGAGATTACCTGTATTTTTACGATATTCTGTGCCGTGTATGGAAAAAAATGTACTCCATTTTAAAAAGTCGTATAACAAAAAAACATTTGTTTAAGTGGTAGGAGTTTAGGGTTAAAAGGATGCTAGTGAATTACAAATAACCCTGTATAAGAGTAAACTGGAGTAAACTGTCTTGAGTGACCGACTAACGGACAGACACTGCAGAGCCTAAACCCTGTCTACCAAATTTCAAGTCTATGGCATGCTGGTGTAAGAGGCCTAGAATTTGGATTTTCGTTGAAGATCATACAGTGCGTAAGGTTTTTTTTTTCATTCGTACGGGATAGATATTTAGCTGAAACGAAGCGTAAAGAAAAGGTAAAGGGACTAGAGCTCCATAAAATTCGTCAGCAAAAACAATTAACAGCAGCATAAGTTAATTTATTAGCACAACAGTGAACAGAAGTAGTCAAAAAGAAATGGTATGTATATCTTATTTATATTACTTATACAAATAACACAGACTAGCCCACTTACTAAGTCAGAGACCCTAGGTTCCTAAAATAAATATGTAGGTAACTTGGTTGAGGAAAGTGAATAATAGACAAGCGTAAAGTAAGTATGAGATGTATTACAATTCCAGATATATGAGCTAGAAATCGGGACCCAATATGGGATATCGCGACAGAGCCCACCTTCGAGCAGTGGCCACGGCATTCACATTAGATTCAAGTGTGCTATCCAATCTCTGGAATGGTCTAAATGGAATTTTTCTGATAGGCGTTTGTGACTTAATATCTGGGCATGTCAATGATTGCATTCCTATTTCAATTTTGGCAGGAGCGCAAATACTTGTTTGTGTCGCTATACCATACGGTTGGAACCTAACCGTACTATTTTCCCTTTTTAAATTTTCCAGAAATTGAGTGCCGCAACTTTTTGTTTCAACCATTTGCGCACAAGCTTTATCTTTAAGCTTATGCTTACTATAAGACTTCTTCGGAGCAATAGGATTAGTTTTGTTGCAAAGGCGCTTATTACTGCACTTGCAATGACTATTATTTTGGAGTGCTCTTTGACGCACTAGCGTATTGGTGTGGTTATCGCAGCGGAATGACCCTGACATAACCGTATTAACAGCCATATCAGCAAGATCCTTTTTTAAGAGGATTTCTGATGATTTGAAACGGCTTATAACATTATTCTTACTCCCATTTGAACTTTTGGGCCCAAGATTCTTTATGACTTTCTTTTTTTCGATGATAATCGATTTAGTGGGTCTAGGCTTCCCATCGTGATCTTCTAACTTTGGACAGTGGTACACTGCACTTGCGATTTTTGTTGATATATGGGGGACACTGGATGCCTCATGTATTTCATACTGAGTGCGCGATGACGTTGCTTGAACAGGCTCCACTATTTCATCACAAAGTTGCTGGGCTATCCTGGACATTGGTATGGCCGTTTGATGTTGTTTGGAGTTTAAGGAGTCATAAATCACAAGTTATTTTAACATTTCCACTGCGGGTGGTAGAATTGTTTACGAAATTTCGTTATTTATGACCACGAAAATTATCAGCTGAATTAATGCATTTTGATTTAATACTGTCATATCTTGACACTACCATTCCCAGGAAAACGGTAAAAACGTTTAAAAATGACTGTTCCGTCATAAATGCATAAACTTATCCTTTACGTGTTTGAAAGTAACATTTTATTTTACTTTGCTGATAGCAAAATTTCTTGATCATACCAAATTTCAGAAATCACTACTTGCATAGTGGTGGTAATATCACTGGTTGGTGACGTGGCACTTGTTGCATGTGAAGAGCTAAAAGTATCGACCGCTACCTTTATTTTGAAAAAAGGCGGTTAAATTATTAAAAAGAGATTATGGATTAACATTATATGCGTTTAGTGCATTATTTCTTTGCGTTTTGTTCTTATAAAAAAGAACAACCTGTCAAGTGTCAAGTCGTTAGTAAAAAAAAAACCTAGATTTGTTTTGATTTGATATTGCTTTGATCGAGCTTTGATTGAGCTCAAATCAATCAAATTATAGTCACTTCAGTATGAAGTTAGGTTGGAAATAAAGCAAAGCAAATTTAAAGAATCAATCGCAATGTGGGTATTTGGTTACGGTTCTTTAATATGGAAGGTTGATTTTCCTTACGAAAAAAAACTTGTAGGTTATATCAATGGATATCTTAGAAGATTTTATCAACATAGCGTTGACCACAGAGGTGTCCCTGAAAAGGTTAGTACAGTACTCAATTTGTATGTCTAGACGCACATGCCAGGACCTAAAAGTACCATCTTGGTCTGACAAAACATTTTGTAAGTAAATGACATAGAGTTTCCTATTTCTGTGGTAAATGATGTGACTACAACACCATCTAGCGATCACCTATTTCACCTATACAAATTACATAGATTCCATAGTTGAGCTTGCACTATCAACAGTCTACAGGGTAACTTTTTAATCAGTGCACAAATTTTGATATATGATTCAGTATTGTTGATAGATCACAATTATCTGTTTGACATTTTTTTTTTTTTTTACTTTTTGAAATTTGGGATGTTCATAGTAGTTCATCCAATAATTGGTCGAGTTACTATGAAAAACAATAAAAATAAGTGATAAATATTATAACGGAAAATACTGAAATTTGTTATTTTAACAACACTGTATTACATATTAAAATTTGTGCTCTTATTAAAAAATTACCCTGATAGTCGTCTATGGTTTGCGGAACCGGGGAATCCCAGATTTTTTTTTTTATCATTCACTTTATTTAAATTCCAATAGGGCCCCAAGTTCTTGTGTGCCTCAGGGGCTTATTCCATTATGCTCCCACTCTCATGATCTCAGTGAGATCATATAAAACTTTTGAGTTCAAACTCTTCTACGAGCCCTATGTCCCTAACGAGGGATAACAGGAATGCATCATCATCATCATTAAGCTCCCACTATTAGTGGGATTCAAAAATTCATGCATTTCACATCATTACTTCCGGGTGTGTGGGATTATAATGGAATGATGAGTGTTCACTGCTCCCTAGTGGGAGCTTAATGAACTCAAAAGTTATGTATGATCCAAATGGGATCATGAGAGTGGAAGCATAATGGAATAAGCCACCTCAGGGCGTCTGCACAGCCAAAGACAGCCCTGATTGTTGTTCTGGCTGGTACTGGTTGCTTTACCAAATTGAACTATATCATGTGTCAATACACTAAGGATTTTAGAGGTAAGTTCTCACCAGTTTGAGCAAGTTCTAGAAAACACTACACTAACATCAGTTGATGCCTAAGAATCAAAAAATCAACACTGGTTTTTGTTTCAGCCGGGTAGAGTAGTAACTTTAATAGCCAGTGATGACTCCAACAGCACTGTGTGGGGTGTAGCTTACAAGATCAAAGAAGAGGATATAGAACATGTTACCAAATACTTGGACTTCAGAGAAAAGAATGGTTATTCCAAGAAAACTTTGACATTCCATCCTAAAGATAAGACGTATGAACCTTTTGAGTTAACATTGTATGTTGCTATGGAAGATAATGAATCTTTTGCAGGTATATGAATAGAGATGTCAATTGAAATTAATCAACAATGACAGTGTTGTTTATTTACATTACTAGGCAAGCATGTCCATCGTAGGCCTCTATCTTCACTTTTCATCATGGGTGATTGTGGTCAAACACAAGCCTATATTGTATAAAAAAAGAAATATTAATTATTAGTTATAAACTTTTTTATGAAATTATTAAGATTGCATGCATTAAATATCTGCTGTCTGTTTTTTGCTCCAAACAGAGGTGGCTTAGGCTTGAAGGAGCAACCCAAATATAAATAAATAAATAAATTGTGGGATGAACACCACTTGACCTAACTAAGCAAAGCTTGTACTATGGGTACTGGATAACGGGTAAACATACTTATAATAGATAAATACATACTTAAATAACAATTGTATTTGTCACATATACATCTGCCCTGACCGGGAATCGAACCCGGGACCTCAAGCTTCATAGTCAGGTTCTTAAACCACAAGGCCATCCGGTCATCAACACCAGTATAACTTCACCTCTTGTCACATACAATTGAAGAAACTGAATTGCATACCAGGATGGAACCTTTTCGTATTTAATTTTGCTACGATTTCTTTGTCAAATTATGAAATACGTAATTCAGTTTCCTCAACTGTTCATTGAGTTTTGAAACACCTCTATTAATTTGTTATTGGCAGTAAATGAAAGAAGAAATTTCTTTATTGCTTCATCATTGCATATGTATATAAGTACTTGTAGCAACATTATCTCTATCAACATATCAGTACATTTATAATTACCTATTTACCAAAATGTGTGAAACAATATTGACTTATCAGAGAAACTGCACTGTGCACTTTAATAATAATGTTGCACTGCTTAAGAGTGATATTACACTCTGTTTATATGGACAAAGAGTTGAGTTTACAATATTGCGATTAGCAAAAGAGGAGTGTATGTTAGTCACCTGTTCAATAGTCCTTGTTCTATTTTTTTGTTGTTTCTGCATGGAAATCATTCTTTCATACAAATATAGTTTCATCAATTTTATAAACAACACATTTGATAAAAACGAAACTTTGTAAATGTCATGGGTTCAATAACAGTTTTTAAAGGTAGTCTAGTCACAGTATACATCCTGTTACAAATAAATATGTGTTTTCAGTTTGGTTAAAAATAAGATCAAATAAGTTAACATTATTTTACATGAAATATAAATATTTATTAGTTAAAAATTTTAAGTTTGTCATCCCAAAAATTACCATCATATTTACAAGGTTTCATTGTGTTGTTTACTTTATCAAAACTATGTTTGTATGCAAACATAATCTAATTAAAGCTGCTAATAGTCATCTCTGGATGTAGTATTAAATATGTCTACAATAATGCTGTGATAATAAATCTCATCTCTAATCTGTCAGTAGAACACAAAGATGTTTATAAAACTTTAATTGTTGTAGGCCCAGCTCCAGTACAAGATATAGCTAAGCAGATAGTAAATTGTAAAGGTCCTAGTGGCCCCAACAAGGAGTATGTATATAATCTCGCCAGGGCCATGAGAGAACTAGTGTCTGATGCTGATACTGAAGATGATCATCTTTTTACACTCGAAAACGAGGTAAGAAAAATGGACCCAGATGCGAAACTCAATTGAATGTGATAAAAAAGCCAGTGAAATTATATTTTATTCAATGTTTTGAAATAAAATCTATTTGATAATATACTGCTTCTTATTGAAAAAAGAAAAAAGTTCCATGAAAAACATTTATTTATCAAAATAACTTAATTAAAATGATGTTATTATTTAATACAAAATGTGTAATACATAAAATACCAATGATAAACAATATATAAATAAAGAGTTACCTAATTAACAGGAAGGAAGTTAGAAATATTTATTAGCTTCCATTGTACATTAACTATAATTATGGAGTGTTTAGCAATATTATTCCTTATACTACTTTTGTAGTACATTCAACATAATTAAATTTGATTTGGTTGCCATGGTCCAGCAATTCTTTATACAGACCATTAGAGAAATATCCACATAATTAGTGTGATATAGATTGCCGTCTATCAATTTACGATTTTAGACTCCCTTAGTCCGTGAGGAGCATTGTATCATCAAATTTTTATACAATACGCCCAAAACCTTTAGAGCCGTAAGTTGTTACTAAGAATTTGGTAGATAGGGAGTGTCACATGGCACTTACTTTTTATCAACTATTGATAACCCAGCCATTGCATTTAGATAAAAAAGTCGAGTTGAGAAAGTCTGTGGCTTAATTATAACATAAATAAATTATCAGAATACTATAGTTCTCTAAAAAATATTCCTATATGTAAACTATGACGTCAAATCTTTATCACCAATCAACCTTGATAGTCTTTGGCAGGTGTATGTAAGTGATGCATTGCATTAACTACAATATAATCTATTTATTTATGCATAAAACTACTTTTCTTTTTTGTTACGTCCTAGAAGTTTGTCCAAGAAACTTCTCTTTCGCTTCACTTTTTTCAGGTCTTTCTTATGCTCGAGGTCATTGCCTTCTGCCGTCATTTTTTCCAATAAGTCAGGGATTGTTGGGTCAATTATTTTATCTATAGGTGGCTTTTTTGCCGATTCACTACTAAGTTGTCGTTTGAATATAGACAATTCGGGTACTTCATCATTCTTCTCTGCTAGCTCTGTCAGGGATACTTTGGAGTCTCTCTCTTTATGATTATTCAACTTTTCTTCTGCTTCTTTAATGACGGTCTCTGGACCATTCTGCACTATATCTTTTGGTTTCTCTTCAACTTTCTCTTCAATTACTAAACTAATTTCGGTTTCAGTTTTGTTGTCAAACACGTCCTCATCTTCAGGTTTGGTGATCTTATCCTCTAAGTTTTTCTTACTATCTGCGCTGTCTACACTAGCCATGCTAGGAGTGGTTAGTTTAGGAACGGAATCCACAATACGCGGTCTTGTAGGGGGTATTTTCCAGTCGACCGGCTTGCGCTGTGGAGAATACCTTTTAACCAGCTCTTCGAACATTTTCTGATGATCAAGTTTTTTCAAAGCTTCTGTGTCCGGTAAGCTCACAATTTTTGTCCTAAACGTCGCTGGGTCTTTATTTTCTTTACCGTGATCAACTTCTGTTGGGCCTAAATCTACAACAACCTTGCGTACTGGAGGAGGAGTCGCGTATGGTTCAGCAAACGGGAATTTGTACAGATTAGGACTTTCGATTTTATAGTTGATGGTCCCACTTCTGACCGGCATAGACGCACGGACACCGACGCGAGCAAACGGACTGTCATTAGTAGGCTCGTGTAAATTAGAAGTTAAAAAATCTCTTCTCAACTTAGATAGCCTCCGGGTTCTGTCGGTCATGCTCCTCCTATAATCCACATCGTCACTTTGGTTCAGCTCCGACGTAAAATTGTCAGAATATTTTCTCGTTCGAAACTCGAAAACTTCCGAGTCGTTCGTCCGGGATTCCCTCATGCTAGAATATCCAGGAGCGTTACGTTTAAAATTGGTCGTAGTCTTCCCGTGGTTGGACGTCACTATGGGATCCACCTCGCGGTAAGAGGGCGCCAGGGTGGTCGGCGACGGCAGCGGAAGGAACACCGTGTCGTGTTTGTCGAACACCTCCCGGCGCTGACTGAACTGATCCACTCCAATGATTTCCCGCGACTTCAAACTCAACGTAGGCGACTTGGCCGCCATTTCCGTTCGATTACAAACCGCAACACTTTTGTTATTGACACTATTTTCCTGTAAACGCACGGTTCTATTTTTATACGGCACACATTATGACTTCACCGGTAACATCGCGTCCACAAAAGCTAGCGTTTGGAAATTGAATTTAACAATAAAGGAGTTTTCGTCCAATCGTCCGAATAAGGCGAGCCGTTCGCGATATATGGTGACTGATCAATGGAGTGTTTGCGATAAGATATTGGTCGTATAACGCGGGCACTTGGGTAGTTTCTTTATCTTTTCGGCGAGCAAAGCAGTTGAGTAAATAGAAGCGGCGCGCGTACACAATCGTCTTCGCAATTAATCGCGGGAGGAGTGAAAGCCGCGCGGAGCCGGCGCGCGCGCTCGCCTCATTATGTAATGATAATGAATATTAAAAGGCAAAATGCCCCAAATACGCTAGACCTACTTAGCAGCTCATTGTTAATTACTATTCGACGCATTAAGTCTATCAATAGCAGAGTCAATATTTACTTGTTTCTAGGATTGAATACTGTATGTGGGCTCTGTGGGTAAATTCGGCGTGAATGTTTGATTAGATAAATTTTTAAATAGCAACTTGTTATTTAATTTTCACTTCCTTAAATTCGTTATTAATACATAATTTTAAAAAAGCTACTTTACTCAAATCATGTTAGTAATTGCTACTGTAATTAGTCTTATTGTGTAGGTAGGTAGTTGGTAGGTACCTAAGTACTATAAACAGCAAAAAGTAAATATACCTACCTACCTCTTAAATTGTAATTTCTTACGGATTTAGGATTAATGAAGTACCTAATCTCTTTTAACCTTCAGTCATCGATGTCCTCGTGTTATCTGTTAGTAATTTTTATAAAGAGAATATTTGATTGTGTGTTTGTTTATAATGAATAAACTCAAAAACATTTTTTGTCTTGTGTGGAAGCTATATGTATTATCAGCGAGTACTTTATGCTAAATAAGCTGTGTACTTTTCCCCGATGCAAAATTTAAACATTTCTTGAACTAAAAATCAATTCCAGATCTGCATAGAACATATTGAAAGATTTAGTGGGTAGGTTTTTGTCGTAAGTAGGTTTCCGTATAAAACTATTGGTGAGACAGACTTACCGACGCCTCTTCATATTAGTTCAATACAAACATGTTAACACTTGAATCTCCGAAAGAAGACAAAAGTGTTAGAATGTGAAGGCTACATTTCCATACGAATTGACAGACAATGATCTCATTCTATTTGCATACAGTTATGGCGCGAACTTCTAAGCTGATTACTAAACTAAAAACAAATCGGCCAAGTGCATATCGGACTACGCACAAGGATAAAGCCAAATATTTAAATATTCTACACTAGCTGATGCCCGCGGCTTCGCCCCAGCTGAAGTTTTTTTTCATAAAACCTTGTACTGACAATTACGAACGCAATAAAAAAGAATTATCCAATTTTGTGCAGTCGTTCTCGAGTTTTGCGCTTAGCAACACATTTGGTGATTAATTTTTATTTATAAAGGTAGATTAAGTTTTTATCTAGTATTACTTGTTAACTTACCTAAGCAGTGACAGTTTTCTTTTAAATTCGTTGTAAACAGGTACAGTCGAGGTCAAAGATACGTTTACCTACACTTTGCTACCTTGTCACTGTTAATTAGTGTTTGCACTTAGTACAAAATTGTTAGTAGGCATACAGTGACAAGATACTAAAGTGTAAATATATCTTTGACCTCTACTGTTATGATTTTTATTCCAAATACATACGACACTTAAAGCTTAATATTTTACAAACGAATCCCTTAATCGAAAAATGGTCTAGGCAAACCCATAATGTTTTTGCAAGACCTACCTAACGATACCCCACACCGTATGGTATGGTCATCTTCAATCTACGTGTAGGGGAAGTACCCTAAATAAATGTATTATTGTCTGCGTGGTTATAAAAAAACTAACATTAGCAAACTCTATTCCATTCCGCGGACGGACGGACAGACAGGCAGACAAACAGACGGACGGATGGCCAAACTATAAGGATTCTTTGTAGGAGAACCCAAGACACCTCACGCCTATATTCTGACTGGAACTTCAATGTTGAAAGAATTACCAACTTCCTCAGTCACTCAGTCAGTTTGTGTTGTACCTACTGAGATAGGAATTTTAAATTTAAAGCTACCTATATATTGTTTTCCAATTTAGGACCACCCACTAATAAAATATAGAGAAATATTTCTTTTTATACCTACCTACGGACTAATTACAAATAAAGGTGGTTACGAAATATGCCTAAATGTAAGTAGGTACCCACATACAGGAAAATCCGAGATAAAATAATGCTCTTTGGATGTTATTCTGTTTTATTTACAACTAGCTTTTAGCCGTGGCTTTGTTCACGTAAACCGTTGAATTTAGCAGTTGATGGAAATACCGAGTTTTTACTTATTTTCCAAAATATTGTGGTCTTCATTTACGTCGTATGAAGTAGACCTACACCCGTGCAAAATTTCATGTTTCTTGAATTTTCAGTTAAGATTTCGGGATTTCACATGCGTACATCCTTATTTATTTATTTCAAATTTCAAATAACAATATACATTGTGTTTGAAGTTACAATACATGTCTAAATTATATGCTAGTAATAAGTTAAAATTAATAGATCTAAATTCCATATCATAAAATTCATAAAAAAAAAACAAACAACAAAAAACAAACTGATCCTGATCCTGATACACACCAAATTTGATCCAAACCTGTCCTGCCGTTTTACTGTGAAAGAGTAACAAACGCATGTACCATACACCATGCATACGAACACGCTCAGAAATTTTCGCATTGACCATTATTATAGTAGGTAGGTATTAAGCTAAGAATAGTAAAAAAACTAATAGCTATTAGGTATGGTTAAGCAACTGTAGACCATAGAAAGTTACAAAATAGTGTCCTACATGTAGTTCGTATAGGTTCTTTGTTCTATGCCTAGACAAGGAAAATGAAGTGAACGACTCATAGGTACCGTTATCTTTACCTATATCTTACTACTTCAATAGAAAAACCTAGTTGAGTAGGTACTGAAGCAAAAGCAACAATCAATACACACTCCAGGAACCACGGAAGTACCTACGACATAGAGGGGAGGGAGGAGTGGGGGTGGGATCAAACTTATTTGATTATGGTTGCTTTAAGTCAATTTTCTCTAGCGAAGATTTGGGAGGCGTCCGTATGACTAAAAAAAAGCTATAAGTATTATTATATTACACAAGTTATGGACCAAGTGATTAATGCGCGCATTATTAATAATGCCTAATTACTAAACTACTAATTACTAATGATTAATTACTGTCTAAACTTCATTATTTATCATATTGCCCGGTCATTATTATATCGTTACGTGACAAATGGGCGATTTAATAATAAAGCTAAGTTTGACGCGAAGCGAGCGAGCAAGGCGGTACGGGGCGGAAGCGACTCGAAATTGTTAGGTTTAAAGGCTAATGCCGAGAGTACCAGAGCGAAGCTCCCGCATTCGGTCATTATGAAAAATGCCCAATTTATCATTTGGTCCATAACATACATATTATAATACCTATACCAAAAAATTAGTTGCTGTATAGGTTTTAATGCAAAAGTACCTATTATATTTAATTTGGAGTTCTAACACTTATGAAAACACAAAGACAAATGAGCGCATTGATAGCAGGTGAGGCGAAAGAGTGGCGACATCGCTTCTGGCAGGAAACACGGGATAAAATTTATATTCTTAATTATCGGTGCTGAAATTTTTACTATGGAAGATAATCAGAGGACTTAAAAATTTGATTAACAAGATGGATAGTCGATCTGGTAAACGTTGCAGGAACCTTTTGGATGCGCGTAGGGCCGATCTTGTGGACCGCTTTGGGTGAGGCCTTTGTCCAGCAGTGAACTCTTTTGGCTGATATGATGATGATGATTGCATAACACTATACTTCGTTTTTAGGGTTCCGTACCCAAAGGGTAAAAACGAGACCATTACTGAGACTTCGCTGTCCGTCCGTCTGCCACCAGGCTGTATCTCAGGAACCGTGATACCTAGACAGTTGAAATTTTCATAGATGATGTATTTCCGTTGCCGCAATAAGAACAAATACTAAAAAACAGAATAAAATAAATATTTAAGGGTGCTCCCATACAACAAACGTGATTTTTTTTGCCGTTTTTATAGATAATGGTACGGAACAATTCGTGTGCGAGTCCGACTCCCACTTGGCCGGTTTTTAGCATTAGAAAGAAAGTAAGCGATATTGACGTGTCTATTTATTGAAAAACACTTGAAAAATACGTCACAGCAAATATGTAACAATTAACAAGGACAATGGTAGACTACATTCTTTTGATTTCATAAGTAGGTATATAGTTACTATTTTTTAGAAGAGTTTTTGAATAAAAAGAAGAATAAAGAAGTACAATTGCTTAATAAAAGAAGTTGTTGCTACTTTAGGTACTAATAATAGTTTAATTATGTCAATGTTATATTACTAGGTTTATATACGTCGGATGTAAGCGATAATCGATAAATATGTAGGATAGGCAACACGATATCAGTTAACATATCAAGTACTTAGATAAAATTAATATAATCTTCTAGAAGGCGTTACGTAAATTTTAAGAAATGGTGATTTTAAAACCTTTATGTAATAGGAATGATAACTTTCTTTTAGTGGGAATTTTATCTGCATAATGGATTAAGTATAAACTAAGCATAGTTTGCATTAATTAAATATAAATAGCCACTTATCAGAACACCAATCTGTAAACGCTGTCGACACTTTAATTTAAGATAAGATTGACAATCATTGAGCAATTCCCAGAATTGAGTAGTTTGTACAGTTTTCAAGTGGAAAAAAATTCCCTGTAGTTTGCACTGATCACTTATTGCGTCGTGTGCGAGCTATTTGATTTTTTCAAATAGCTTGCAAGTTTTAAGTGGATACGATGCGCACCATTTCTCCATACAAACGTAATCCCCTGTTTCCTCCCTGGATAATGGCTTTAGAGCCAAATTTTTTTTACTGTGTAATCTGTATTTACCACAGCTATGCCCCTAGGTTTCGTTTTTTTCCATATTTCAATTAACATAAGAAATATGAGCTTTCAAAAACTGAAATAATTGCCCAATTTCAACGTCATTTTCAGACACTCATCAGAAAAGAATCCCTCAAATAAAAAAAAAAAAAGGAAAACTTAGGGGCATAGCTAAATCTATCCTCTAATTATATTTGAAAAAAATAATTTTTTTGGTCCAGTTTTCGAGAAGAAAACAGGGGATTACGAAATGCTGTTTTGATCAATTTTACGCACTTATTAACGGTCTGAGATGCAGTTGTCCCGCTCTCG
This sequence comes from Archips xylosteana, assembly GCA_947563465.1. Classification (NCBI taxonomy): domain Eukaryota; kingdom Metazoa; phylum Arthropoda; class Insecta; order Lepidoptera; family Tortricidae; genus Archips; species Archips xylosteana. The sequence continues at coordinate 10,895,724 of OX387364.1, read as the reverse complement.
CTGTACTGACACGGAGGGGTTCGGGCGAGACAGCGACATTTCATTAAAATACCTATTTCTCAAGTCTCTCAGCCATCGTACCCTCTTAAGTAGAAAATTCCAGGCATGTCGCCATAAATAGGTACGACAAGGAAATATTAGGAAGAAAAAAGCGAACGCATCTGTTATTCTGTTAATTGTTTATTAATATTTTAAATACGTTTTTACATAATGATCTAACATCACATTATTATTTGAGATATAAATTATAAGGTACATATTCAAATTTCTGTAACTAGGAACAACTACAGTAAGCTTAAACATTAAAGCCATCTTGCAGTAAAAAATAAATCTAGATTTAGTTATTTAAATCTAGTTTAAGCTTGACAGTTTTATACGTTACGACACTGATGAGAATTTAAAACTAAAACGAGATTATTTTTTTTTTCTACCAAATGGCCAGAAAAGCATTATGGAATATTTACGATTTCGATAGGATTTCTTTCAAAGCAAGTTCGATTTTCAGCTGTATGCAAGCAACTCTCTCTTGAAATATCTGATTGATCAAACTCAGTCTCTTCTGTTCCAACATTGCGTTTTCTTTGATCAGTCTCTGTCTCAATTCTTGCTCTTCAGGCGTATAGTTCTCCTTATCCTCTTTATAACAATGCAAATTGCCTTCCTGCTTATTTTTCAATGCCACATGACTCCTCAGTTTCACTATTTCAAACTGTTCAGAATTAATTTTAGCTTGTAATAAAGATTTAAGTTGTAAATACTCAGCGTTTTCTAATTCCAGCCGTAGCACTTTTAGTTCTTTTTCCGTTAGTTTGGGTTTCTCTTCGAACGGTTCGGAAGGTGGCGTTTCTTCGAATTGCTGTAGTGGCGATTCTTTTGTTTCTGTTTCGAATTTTAGATCGAAGTTGTCTTCGAATTCGACAGGGAATGTGGGGTCAGTATTGGGCGATTCGAACTCTTTCGTTTCTGCAAATACTGGGAATGATTCTGTGGATGGTGTGATTGGTTCTACGGGTCCGTCGACTTGAGTTTCGTTGGACTGGGAGGTCCGCGGGACGGGCTCTTCTTCTGTTTTTTCGTCGATAGACGGCTGTTGCGGCGGTAGCGAATGCGGCTCTACTGATTTCTGGACTGACCTCAGTTTTCTCTGTGAATGAAAAATTGTGATTTAAAATAGTTAATACTTGTATTCGTATAGCTAAGGATAGGACTCGAGATTAATTAGAAACGTATTTGACACAGTCTCTAAACTTGACTTTTTCAGAAAAAATTGCCGCTTTATCTACTTCATTAATTGCAAGAATTTCAGCCATTTAAAGATAAAATTTTCACTATTTATTAGCTCCAATCATAAATTTGGGAATCGTTGAAATATCGTGCCTTTATCACTTAAAATGAAAAAATAAATTACTGCAGTCATACAGAGAAAGTCTTTTCATGTGACATATTTTTTTCGAAACTTAGTAAAGGCGCATCTGAAAATATAAGTAAATCAGTTTCGGTGAAAAATGTCACAGGTTTTTCCGTACGACGTTCATAAAATCATAGACAGAATAAAAAAATTGAACTAAAATCATGAGAGTTACTTATAGGTAGCGAAAATCGTGAGTGGCTACAATTAATCTTATCTGACAGTCCATATTCTAACATGGAATAACTAAAGGGCACCTCCATCAAGGTCACTGCTAGATTTACTATCAGTCACACACAGCTCACTACTATCCTATCACGTAAATATTGGCCTAATGTAAGCAAACATTTTACACGTATCAATGCCTGTTCGAATATACCTGTGATTTTTAAACCCAGTATATTTTCAAGTTCATTACACTTTGTTAAATATTGAAACTGGCTCTTAAGCCTTATTTGACACGCAGACAGCGATTACAATATTTATCATCTTATCAAAATTCTCGCGCGTTACATACAGATTGGTTTATTTATTTTTCATAACCTATGGCCGCTTCCACATTAGGGTCCTAACAGTGTAGAAGGTTTTAGACCGTCTAAAAGCTACCGTGCTTCTAATGCCCTAATGTGAAAAAAAAATAGGTAATGAAAAAGAATACCAAGGATGGAAGCTATGATTTTCTTCTGGCTGGAGATATTATCTTACTAATATTATAAACGTGAAAGTTTGTATTGATGGATGGATAGATGCGTGGATGTCTGATGAAATTTGGCACACAGATAATTTATAATTTTAACATATAGGATAGGAGGATTATTAGGATTATTTGCAGATGGAGTCGCGGGCAATAGCTAGTTTTGTCATAATATGAGTTCTTTAATTTATTCTCCTGAATCCTGGCTTTTTCCAACTGATCTTAAGACCTAGATAAGTCATAAGTTTTTAATTTTGATAGTTATTGAATAATTTGTAGTGCATTCGTCATTAGTTCTTACAGATGATTAGTTCTTTAGTCTAGTCGAAAAGTTGAAAATGGTGTTAATTCTTGATAAAGGTCCTAAAAATATGTGCGATAGCTCATTGGATTCGGAATGACATCTAGAAAAATGTATTCGAAGGATTTTACTGTAGGATAAAAATTGCAAAAGTTATAAACAAATTAAGATGAAAAAAAAAAAGGTATTTCGTTTTTGGCAATATCTCAAAAACTATTAATATTTAAGAAATTTAAAAAAAAGATTCTTAAAGAGGAGAAAATTTCCAAAAAAAAAGTCTACCTCCCGGAACTCTACCTCCATTATTTATAATTTTAATTTAGCGCTGAAAATAGGGCCCCGCGCGGCCGATTCAGCATGGCCGCGCTGCCGCTCAACAGAGTCTATGACATAAAATAATTTTTTTATAGAATTAAATATCAGTCGAAAAATTTAAAAAAATTATAACACTTCAAAGAAGAAAGTCCCGTTGGAAAAAAATTTTTTGTTGATTTTTCAAAAAGTTATACTATTGTTAATTAAGTAATTTTTCGTGGGCTTTAATTTTTACAAAAGACAGTATAAAAGCAGAATCTTCAGAAAGAAGAGCAGAATCTTCAGATTAAAGCCAATATAAAAAATTATAATATGTAGAATGTAAAGTCGTGGCAAAATATAAATAATTTATGCAAAAAGAAAGTTATTTCATATCTAATAGAACACTAGTTTGAAAAATAATAATGAAAATATGTTTATAATTAAAACTATAAGAGATATTGATTTAATAAAAGATCATGACGTAGATATTTTATCGATAAACAAAATTGTCTTGAAGGTCCATAAGCGTATTTACGTTATTTAACAAGTTATATGTCATAAAAGAGGCAAAAATGTCAAAAAATCTTAAATTTTTTTAAACAATAGCATGTAATTGTTAATTAACAATAGTTACAAACTTCGTTTTGAGTTCATTTTAACCAGTAGTTAATCCTCTATAAAAATGACCTGAATGTTGATTATCGTATCTCTAATAGTTTATGAGTTATGGTAATTTTTTACTTGACAAATTGTGTGACCGATCTAACTTTGGTATCGTGGAGTTTAAGAAATTATAGTAAAAAAAAAATACAAAAAAAAATATTTTACCACTTTGTTATACATGGTTGTTTTTGTAATTTTTCTTAGTTTTAGAAAAAAAAATACTATGGTCATCTGAATTTGTTTATAAACAATTGTAAAGTTAATAAACAATTAAATTATTTATAAAAAAAAATTTTTTTCGTTCAGTCTATTGAGAAATGGTAATTATGATTTTTAAAGAGGAAATAATTTCTTTACTAATTATTTAAACAATGCAAATATTTAAAAAACGGTTTTAAACAATAAAAATTTTTTTTTAAGAAAAAATTTTTATTTTAAAAATCATTATTTACCCATGACAACAATATGGTAAAAAAAAAATTTTTAAAAATATTAAACTAGTCTATTTGTTTATAAACAATTTATTAACAAATGCCGCAAAAAAATATTTTTCGACGTTAGACAATGCCTCTAATTTTTTTAACAACATTTTTGATGATTTTCATTTTTTGTTAACTTAAAAAAATTATAATAAACAAAATATACAAATTTAAGATTTTTTTATAACGTGGTCTTGTTAAGTATATATATAAGAAGAGCTCCAAGAAGCCAAAAATTTATAGGCCAATTATTTAAACTTTTATACTGTCTTTTGTAAAAATTAAAGCCCACGAAAAATTACTTAATTAACAATAGTATAACTTTTTGAAAAATCAACAAAAAATTTTTTTTCCAACGGGACTTCTTCTTTGAAGTGTTCTGATGACACGATAATTTTTTTAAATTTTTCGATTAATATTTAATTATATAAAAAAATTATTTTATGTCATAGACTCTGTTGAGCGGCAGCGCGGCCATGCTGAATCGGCTGCGCGGGGCCCTATTTTCAGCGCTAAATTAAAATTATAAATAATGGAGGTAGAGTTCCGGGAGGTAGACTTTTTTTTTGGAAATTTTCTCTTCTTTAAGAATCTTTTATTTAAATTTCTTAAATATTAATAGTTTTTGAGATATTGCCAAAAAACGAAATACCTTTTTTTTTTATCTTAATTTGTTAATAACTTTTGCAATTTTTATCCTGCAGTAAAATCCTTCGAACACATTTTTCTAGACGTCATTCCGAATCCAATGAGCTATCGCACATATTTTTAGGACCTTTGTCAAGAATTAACACCATTTTGAACATTTCGACTAGACTACTTCATAAAGTAGATACGCTAGGACTCAGGAGGTTAAACACTAGGACTATGGTTAATCGTATCAAATAAGCTCCCTCTGAGCATCTTAAAAATAATAACTGAGATACACCCAATCATATACGCTACCTTCAATTGCGTGACGATTCTCTGCGCCTCCCACAACTGCTGATCCCGGGCGGCAGTGATGAACCCCGCATGCATCTCAGCGTGGATTTGACTCAGCAGCGACTCCTGTTTCCTGAGTTCCGCACTCATCTCCTGCGCTGAGTCCGGGAAGTCGGCCGGTATCGTCAGGAGAGGCGGCACGTATCTGCGAGACACGTCAAAGTCAAAATCAAAAGTCAAAGTGATTTATTGCTCATCCTACTAGATGGATGTTTGTTACTCTTTCACGCTAAAACGGTTTGACTGATTCTGATGAAATTTGGCACACATATAGATTATGACCTGGATTAACATATAGGATACTTTTTATCCTGGAAAATGGCATAGTTCCCGCGGGATAGCGAAAAAACGAATTCTTCGCAGACGGAGTCGCGGGCAACAGCTCGTGTGTTATAAACTTATAAATACATAGGTCATATAATTTGTGTATTTTTACATCACAAACATATCCAATTTTTCGAAAAGATTATTTATGTTAAACCTTTTTCTTGGTTGACACATTTCGACTTACTTTTCTAATGTGACTTCTGGAAACAGCTGCTCAGAATTGTTCATCAAGTAGGTGATGAGGTTTAGAGACATGTTGAGCGCAGGGCCCATATACGCTGTTATCGATTGTGCGTCAGCCTGAGTGTACTGAAAACAAATATATTTTCAGGGCAACAATGTTAGTGTTACAATTAAAGGTTGTGAAGTACAGATCAACAACTTTACTGTCAAGGAGGAGGAGAAGGAGAAGGGTGTATTCTCGTAAAGCCCACGTCAAATATTGACTATTATAATTTGTAACTTATTGTCAATCAAGAAAAGTTGAAATTTGCTTTGACATGTGTACTACACCGGGCACTACCGGCACAAAAAGTTGAGGGATAAATAAGTCCGCAATAAGTTACATGGGGATATGATCCTTATAATTATGAAAATAAGGATCATATCTCCATGTCATTTATTGCGGACATATTGGAGTTGGTGTCCATCGGACGCTCCACGGGTTAATATCTTGGGCCTTATGGTATAGATTATTTAGAGCACCACAACTGTGACCAGAGCGACCATGGTGGCTTTGTGCTGGAGCTCCGCTAATGCCGTGGCTTTTTACAACTGGCACTTATTTAGGAGCCAAATACAAGTGTCACGGACACCATTACTAAAGAACGAATAACTACAATTTTTTTTTAAAACCCCTTACGCAATTAGGTCGTACACATAATGTTTGAAAATAAAGTAAATGCCCATTGGCCATTATGCGTCTAAGATCCCTTCCGCAGCAAAACAAAACACAAAAGAGTTGATAACTTTGTAACGGCTGAACCAATTTTGATGAAACATATCTAAGAAACATCGCCAAGAAACCTGCTTTCAAATAAAGAAAACCGTTTAAGAGCTATGATGCCACAGACACACACACACACACACACAAAGCGGTAAAACTTATAACACCCCTCTTTTTGTGTCGGGGGTTAAAAAGCATAGTGTTGCCACGTACAACAGGTAGGTAAGTATTTGAATAAAATTCTAACCCGATTTTTAACAGCGACAACATCGAAGTGTCGCATGAGCCACCCGAGAAGGCTTCTGTTTGTCGGCGGCAGCCTGGCGACCAGAGCGACCATGGTGGCTTCGCGCTGGGGCTCCGCCATCGCCGTGGCTTGTTCAAACTGACCGTGCAGCTCCTGTGTCAGGATCGATTCCGGCAGTTCGCTGGCAACAGAAAGAGAACATTAGATGCCTGTGATCCATCTACAGCCACATCTAGACGCATCTAGAGTTTGTCAAGCGAGTCGCGTCCCTTGGAAACAGGCGGCATTTTCAAAAAATCTTTTATATTTCAACACTAATAAGACTGAAAACTATGATTGATACTCGAATTTATGTAGCAGTAGATAATTAGTTAAAAAGGCAGCTACATAAATACAAGTATAAATCATAGTTTTCGAAGTCTATATATATTATCTCGTGTCACGGTGTTTGTTATCGAACTCCTCCGAGACGGCTTGACCGATTTTTATCAGCCTTTTTCTCCGTATTCGGTAGTTCTGAGAATAGACCGTAGGCTATTTTTTGTATACCTACCCCTATTCTTCGCAGACGGAGTCGCGGGCAACAGTTAGTAGTGCATAAGAACGTATCGAAACTAGCATATTGAGAATTATCGGCTAAGTTTTGGTGGTACAAACAGGAAATAACATCGATTTCCAACATAGATGTGGGCACTCCTATAATTACTATTCTAGGCCTACGTTTCTGCGTTTCATCGATCGTAAGGCCTGAGTTTTATATTTGGGCGGATTGTTTCAGTTTCTCGATATCCTCTTTGATTTCTGTGCTAATTACGATTCTGCCTTGCAGTGGGACTTGTATAGGCTTGGATAATGATATTAGGACGACCAATTTTATGTGACTTAACAAATAATCCTATACTTCTACATACCAACCTTATAAAAGCTTTCATTAGAGCGCAAGCCACTGGCACATCCCAGTGGTATGGGAAAGTAACCTCTCGATCCATATACAGCTTTCGGAGCTGCTGTAATTTGATCTTGTCAGCTTCCGTGCGATATATGTCTTTGGACCATGAGCTTGCCTGGAAGCAGTTAGCCTGTAGAAAAATACATGATCAAAATCAAAATCAAAACGATTGTTGTCACTTTTTTTTTAAAGCTACCAGCGCTTTCGTAAGGACCATCATTGCCAAGAAGAATGCGCCGCACGAAACTTGGAAGATGGAAGAAGAACTTGGTATGAATGAAATATACGAATGTTTGTTCTCGAGTCTTGGGTGTTTTGTTTAATATGTATTTAGGTATGTATGTTGTTAATCCCTTGGCAAACGTAGGCTCTCTGGCCCTCCGACCAGGTAGAGTGACGATCTGCGAAAGGCTGCTGGTAGAAGCTGGATGCGTCTAACCGAGGACAGGGCGCAATGGCGCTCATTGGGGGAGGCCTGTGTCCAGCAGTGGACTGCTATAGGCTGATGATGATGATGATGTTAATTCCTTGCCTAGTGTTTAACGGGCCATCCATAAATTACGTCACACCAATTTCGATCAATTTGGACCCCTCCCCCCCCCTTGTCACACTTATTACTATACTAGTGTCACAGATCGCTTGACCCCCCCCCCCAAATGTGTGACGTAATTTATAGATGGCCCCTAATATGTATTTAGGTATGAGTGTTAATCCCTTGCCTAGTTAGTACCCATAAATCCCATAATACAGGCTTTGCTTACTTTGGGACTAAATCAAATGATTTCAAGTTTCACGTGATATTTATTTTTATTTATGAAACATTTATTCCTTTACGGCCAAACCCTTTCATTCTGAGAGGAGGCCTGTGCCATGCAGTTGAATGTATATAGGCTGAGATGATGATAATGATTTATTTCTCTCTTGATACCTGCTTTGCAAAGGTTAATCGATATTTATTAATTCTATCAATCATTGTATCGATTAATCAAATGGCTCACTAATTAAGCTCGAACGCACCTACGTCAGTACTTATCTTTCCCGCAGATTTCTAAATATTCTTATCTTTCATTATTATTGAAAATCGTTTCATAACAAAAACGTCATACGATTTCATGTACCCAAAATAAGGCAACAATACCATCTGTAAAGACGAGCATAGTCTGCACACAGTTGAGAAGAAATTGAATGATGTGTGTGAAGTTCTTATCCGCACAGAACCCGCGTTGGAACTGAGGCCCAAGCACTCTCATACAGAGAGGAGGCCTGTGCTCTGCAGTGGGACGAATATAGGCTGGGATGGTATTGGTAGGTACGTTTTCAACCGTAATGATTTAGGTATCAATGAGGGAGACCTATGTAAGTGGACACCCTACGGCACTGGTCCCACCCCCGACGATGAGCGAGAAGCGATTAGAGCTAACTAGAAACGAGTTAGCAAGCAACGATAGTTTCCGATAGTTTTGTTTTGTGTTTTGTTGTTTTGGCTATAAGCGAGTATTCAAGTGCGATGGGCAAACGGCAAACGGGGTAATCACCTGCACTACTCGCTCGGGCGGGGCTCCACACTGCACAGTAGAATGATCGCTGGTTGGTCTCTCAGCGTGAGTTCTGACCGCGATCATAGCTGAGCGAGTTTTATCGTCGATAGCTTTTATCGCTGCGATCAACTAGTGAAGAGAGAGTCCTCGCCGGCAGTGTGAACAGCCAGCGATCAACTATAAATATGTCTTTCTCTTTTACCGACACGGGATCTTTATCTTTTGTTCGTTTCTTGAGCGAGAAAATAGTCGATAGCTAGTCGTTTTCTCTCCCTTGGTGGGACTAGTGCCTATGGCTGAAACGATGATGATGATATTGTTACCTGCAGGTAGTCGATAGCGTCTCGTATGAGCAGCGGCAAGCCGGTGTCGTCGTGGCATCGTGATCGTTCTACCGATTGACTCAGCGGGACGCCGAATATTGGTAGAGCCACTGGAAAGAGAAATAAAGCTTATAAAACCAAATAAAAGAATTACTATTCAAAGCTGTTGGTTTACTAATGTTTCGCAAATTACGTTTCCCAAACTGATTCATTTGGCAAATGTTTCATTTCCCAAATGTTTATTTTTTCTGAAACTGTAAACTTTTCAGGATTGTTATAAAATAAACCTAACCTAACCTAACCTACAGAATAGTCCTGAAATATATCCTGAATAGTTTACAGTTTCAGAAAAAATAAACATTTGGGAAATAAAACATTTGCCAAATGAATCAGTTTGGGAAACGTAATTTGCCAAACGAAAGTACACCGAAAAATAATCTTATTGTTTAATTTGAGCACATACTATTACAACGAACTTAAGACCTGGGAAGCACGTGGCGCGAGACAAGTCCTACAACTTATTCGTTTGGTGCGTTAGTGATTTTTCGAAATTGGAATGATCACTTTATATACTCGGCCTAAATTACACCGGAGGCATCTTTTTCTATACAAATATTATGTATGAGCGAACGCACTCGCACTGGAATCCAAAATTTAAATTTTATCGATTCATTTAAGATTTCTGCCAGTTTTGCAATCTCGTACGATAATTACAAAATTTTTTGAACTTTACAGGAAACCCGGCTCAAACGACGGAGAAAAATTCGCTGATTTCAAATATGTATATAACTCATTTTGACAAAAAGTGTCGCTTCATGCGTTTTGCCTTTTAACCGTCGATATATATATTTGCAATACTAAATTATTGTTTTGATACCAAACATATATATATATGTTTGGTATTAAAACAATAATTTATATATATATATATATACGTTGTTTTGCCATTTAAAATAGCCTACGACCTATTCTCAGACCTATCGAATATAGAGAAAAACGTTTCATAAAAATCGGTCGAGCCGTTTCGGAGGAGTCCGATAACAAACACCGTGACACGAGATTTTTATATATTGGAGATAAAAATCTGCAGACAATGTATGTACGCGTAAACTTCAGAACGGCTGCACCTATTGGTTATTATTTTTTGTTGTGTTAGTATTAGTAACTATTGAGAGAAGGTTTGTACGAAAGAAAATGTTGTTTTTTTTTAATTAGTAATAGGTATACCCGTGCGGAAGCAGAGGCAGGCAGCCAGTGTAAGATAATTCTGACACATCGATTTACAAAGCACAGTGGGTAAAAACAACGCAAATTCATAGTAAAGAAAACGCAAAAACAACAAAAAAAAACAACGGCTGTGCGGATATTATAATCTTGCCTTCCCTGCGTGATAACAAGATCTAAATAGTATTTCTTTTTACGTACGATATGTTTGGTATCAAAACAATAATTTCGTCTTGCGAATACAATAATTTCCACAGTGTGAGGCCAGCCTCACTCTTCAACACATTATTAACCTGACTAAAAATCATTTCCTTATCATCCCAACCGAATAAACATGAACTCTTACGATCAATGTGATAACCGCTGGCAAACGGATTCATAATTCAATTAATCACTAAATAAGAAACATCACTGAGATTCAGACGAATAACATTTAGGTACTAATATGATTCTGTTATCTGGAGCCGTGATACTAATATTCCTTATCGCTTATCAGTGAAAATAAAAACTGCCGTAGATATGACATATTAAAAGCGACACGAAACTTTTTAATGTGACAAGTAGTTAGATAAAACGAAAGACAGTACCGATGCAGAGTCTATACGTCATTTAATTTAGAATTGAAAACCACAACATCATTATATTGCGGCTCGTCAACTATTTCTTACCTAGCAAATAGTACAGTACAATAGTCTGGGAGCCGCAAAATAAAATTGTTTTAATGTCACTTTATTTGCGTGTCGTCAATTGTTACTCTAGTACAAATTGTAAAGAGATTACAGTTCACGAGCCGCAATATAATGTTGTCGTGGTTTATAATTCTAATTTAAATGGAGTATAGGTTACATCAAAATTGCGCCTGTCCGTCCGTTTTGGTAATCATCATCATTATCTGCAAGCAAGGCCTCCTCTCAGAATGCTAGGACTCAGGCTGTAGTTCCCACGCTGGCCTACCCAGTACGGAATGGAAACTTCACACACATCAACGAATTTCTTTGCAGGTGTGTGGTTTCCTCGCGATGTTCTCCTTTCATGGTAAATTTCAAATGTGATTTGTAACCGCGTTTTGGTAATAATCGTACGATAATGACGTTTTATCGAACCGTAAAATCGGTCACATATTCACCCTCGTAATGTCAACCGTGGTATTTATAATTACTTGTGGAAAATATCGCAGTGACATCGCATTGTCTGAGAGGGAGAACCATCATGGTAGGTAGGTACACAGTTAGAAAGCTCTAAGGTGAGTCAGTAGGGTCAATATGCGGTTAATCAAATGATTCTACTGGACTGATTACTAGTTTAGTTCAGAGAGAGGTGTCAACGTGCGATGACACAGGTTCTTGTGTAAATCGTGTAAGATGGCTTTTCGAATCTTTCCCAGCCTCTTCTATTTCGTCTATTTGGCGACTTATGTGTTTTGCATTTAGCATTCTAACTATTTAAACATATATCGAAGTATATTAGTGAGATGTTCACGCTCAAAACCAAAAACAAATAAAATATTATCGTTAAGTAATTCCCTAAGTTCTAGTTTTAAGAAAATTCTTAATTTCCACGGATAATTAAGTACCAGCAAGGATGATAAGATAAGACTTTATTTTTCAAAATAAAGTCTTATCTTATCATCCTTGCTGGTACTTAAATATCCGGAAGGATGATAAGTTCTAGTTTTAAGAAAATTCTTAATTTCCACGGATATTTAAGTACCAGCAAGGATGATAAAAGACTGGATTAGCAGTCGCCATAGTACATACAGATCGGCCGCGGAAAATAGTTCGATTATTAAATCTACCTAGATGGCGGCGCTGAAATATAGCCCGAGGCTTTGAAAGCAAAACAATAAGACTACAGATGTTTCACATTACTGCAAATGTATTATTATGCAATATTTTTGAAAAACAATACATTTGTAGTAATATGAAACATCTGAAGTCTTATTGCTTTTTGCTTTCAAAGCCGCTGGCTATATTTCAGCGCCATCTAGATTTAATAATCGAACTATTTTTCCGCTGCCGATCTGTACTATGGCGACTGCTAATCCAGTCTTTTATCATCCTTGGTACCAGCAAATTTAGAATGAGATATATATTGCATGCTTACTTAAGTAGAAAATGGTTGATACTTATTTATTGTTTTACATTTATGTACCATCTTGTGAAACCCTTTTTCAGCAATAAACTATTTTACTTTACTTGTTACTTATTTGTGTCCTTCTAATACATAATTCAAGCAGGAAAAAGAATACGGAAAATTTTAATTGTTAAATTTTTTTGCAAATCTAATCGGTTCTACATTTGTTCTAATACCTGTTTGATAATTGAGTGGCGTTAAATGAGTTTTATACATTCAAATTAAACTAAAACCTGTTATTTATTCAAAAGAACAACCAAATGCGTGTCATTGTTTGTATCTATAATAAGCCGTTACTAATTGTCTAACCGTCTACATAGACGATACATATCTGATTGATGGATTTGCGTTAGATGTCCCGCCATACGAATCACTTACCTACGTTACTTTTATCTATCTCAGTGGTGTTACTATTGCAGGGCTAGGCGGTCCCATGAACCGGGGTTTTCACGCTCGAGGGGCCCTCGGACCCTAACTTGCAAATTCGGGATGACAAAATTCCTCAAAAAACGCCTCACGTACTTAATTTTTCTAATGCTAAAAAAAACGGAGTACAACATAAGTCATTTTTATTTCGGAAACGTGTAAAGTTCCCACGGGAACAGTCGCGAGCAAAAGCTAGTTTCGAGAAAACACGATACAAGGTTCGACCATAAGCGTGTGCTTCCATAAAAGCAGATTAGGGACGTGAAGAATCGACCAATCGCATAAGTTAAAATCCACATTCCTCGTCGCTTTCCTCGGATCATAACTAATGTGATTAGTTCTATTTTGTGGTTCTATAATGACTCCCATAAAATTTTAAGTAATAATGTATCATTAGTCATAATCAACGTTAGTCATACAGTGATTTATTTCTGAAACAATTTATTTTTCGGAATTGTTATAAAACAAACCTAACCTAACCTACTGCATTCTAAGATGGCAGTTAAAAAAGTCCTGAAAAAAATACCGTTTCAGAAATAAATCACTGTATGACTAACGTTGATTATGACTAACATTATGACTTAAAATTATATGGGAGAAAAGGGGCACCGTCTATTCTGTACCTTAAGTGCGATGTTCACCTTAAAATTAAAAACCCCTTGGAAGATTTCAAACGCACTCGTCCAAGACGATGACGAAGTATCGATTTTAGAAATACCATGCAAATGTGGTAAAAATCTGTGTGTAGGTACAAATATTAAAGCTCAAATGAAATATTAGACTAGTTGATAACATTGATTAGAGCTAGATCTGTAATTTTCTATTACAGTACTAGAATAACAAAAGCAGAACTTTTCGTTACTTTCGATTGATATTTTTGAGTCATGTGATTTCGAAAATCAGCCCTTGTATTTTTAAAACGGCCGGCTTAGGCACTGGTCCCACCGCCGGCGAGTGACATATGAACTATCGACTTTTGTCTAGCCCAAGAAACGAACTAAAGATAATCGCTTCCGTGTAAATAAAAGAGAGAGATATATATTTATAGTTCATCGCTCGCTGTTCACACTGCCGGCGAGGACACTCTCCCAACGCTCGGCGAGTAAATATATATCTCTCTCTTTTATTTACACGGAAGCGATTATCTTTTGTTCGTTACTTGAGCTCGAAAAAAGTCGATAGTTCATGTCTCACTCGCCGGCGGTGGGACCAGTGCCTTACTTACTGGTATGTTCTACGACTACTTTCGATCGCCAATACGCGGAAAACAAGACTGACAACTACGTTAATCGAATAAACGTTACTGCTACGTTTGACGCTGTCTATTTAAGTGTCAAAACAGTCAAGCGTATGTATTGTTTACCAAATTCATCTCGTATATGTATACTAAAGTTACTAAAAACAAAAACAAACACTCACCGCCTAAAGTGAATATTTCCTCGAACGGCACTCCTGCCGTCACAGTGGACGGCACTTTCGTCAATTTCTTGTCCTTTTTGTCCTTTTCCTTCTCTTTGCATTTTTCTTTGTCCTTCTCTTTCACTTTCTCCTTGTCCTTGTCTTTCACTTTTTCTTTCTTTTCATCTTTGAGTTTCTCTTTCGATTCGAGTTTGAATTTCGCTTTTTCTTCTTTCTCCTAAAATTATATTACAGAATAGAATTAGTTATATTATATTGCACTAATTATGGAACTTAATTTGGTAGTGGGGGGCAGAGCTAATGACCATAATAAACAAAACACACGCACTAAGTAACGTAGGGCAGTCAACACCAGGTGTCTAAATATTTAAATACAAAAACTTTACTACGAAGAAGGACGATTTAAGAAAATTTTCATCATCCCTAATCCAGCTTAAAATATAAATTAAGTCAGATTTACTTTAGGTTTCACTCAAACCCTCAAATATTAAGTTAAACTTCTTATCTATTCAACTAGCGCTCCTCATAAACTTTCTGCTGGCATTTCACTTCGCCGTATTTTCATAAACGAAAGAGAAGCATAATTCATATTCCATGTAAACAACAGAGACGCAATGACCGAAAGCGGAACAAAAACACGAAGAAAAGTACGAGATAAACCGTTAAAAAAAGCACAACTGTTTACAAACAAAAATCACTCCAACTATACGGTTGAACAGATTGACCATTGGTACTAGATTGATCACAAAAAACAAATTAGAAACGTAATAAAACTTAAAAATATAAGACCTTCGTAAATACACAGCGCAGGTGGTGCATGGCGGCACTTTAAAACGCAACTGAATAAACCTAAGCCCGTATTGTTCACGCCAAGGTTATACTACCTACTAAATGAATTGTGAATAATGAAACGAACCTACGAACCGTAGAGATCTCTGCTCTGTGCAACTTCAACTTGGTGCTTGTTTACTAACATTAACGTTTTTAGGGGGACCTTATTAGGTACTGTCTGGGCTCCGCTTTCCGTCCGTCTGACAGAGGAAGACACTTGAAATTTTCACAGAAAAATGAAGGAGTCCCATACAAGAACTTATTTTTTTCCATGTGTTTTGCTTGTTCTTAATAATGGCAACTGTACCTACGGTGGTATGAAACCTTTCGACTCGCACTTCGCAGTTTTTTTTTTCTATGTAACAGTGAGATTTAAGTGCGAAGCTAAGCTTAACTGACACTGCAAGCTGTAGTTGCTAATTTTTGTAGTTCTCATTAGTATGTTCGTGCAAGAAATATTAGCTGTTTAGTTAATAATGCGATAATGTTGTAACCCAGCGCCGAATTACGGACTTTTCGAACCGAGGCAAAACTGGATACACAACAATGCAGGGGTACAAGCAGTTTTGGAAACGTTGAAGCATGATAAACATATTTTAGTTCAGACTCATACCTATACTCCCTAGTATAGGTACTATCGGTAACCCTACGAGAGTTGAGGTCAGGCACACGACAACATGTCATGTAATGTCAGCGGGATTTTGACATTTATTCGTACCGATAGCAAGTTCAACAGACTCAACAGTGAATTACAAGATTGACTAAAAATTTCTTTAACCTATTTCGTTAAGAATTATTTAGGAAAATACATCTAGTTCAAACAAAGCAGAAAATAAAATATTTTGATCCATTTTATTTAAATCAGATAAGCAAATTTTTCGCTATTTATCAATACCGTTTTTTTTGTTGCGAATATTTCTTATCAGTTTCAAATTGTTTTATTTCAAAAATAGGATATATGAAAAAATAAAAACTATAATATGCATAGTATTGCGTAGGTATTTCATCTTAAGATCATATAACTCACATTTTCATTCACTCACTCATTTCATTCATTCGCTTCTTTTTTTGTAATTAGTACTTTATGTAGCTGTGTGTGTAATCATTCGCCTCAACTCTTGTGGCGTTAACTATACTTACTTATTGCACAAATTAGACAGACATTATGTATCATACACAGCGTAAGAAACAAAAGTTGTTTTCCCTGTGGACATAAAATTAGCGACACCGAGTCAGCAAATTAAAGATTTACTTAAATGCACCGAAATTTGGCTAGGCGTCGTACACGCCCATGTAGATGACTTTAGTACCTTGACTTTTGCCATGTCCATAATGGTGAAGCAAACAAAAAAATGTGTGTGACCCATATATGACTCATCCATTCACGTCCGGCAACTATAACATCAAGATTTTTAAACTAATTGTTAAATAATTAAAATGATTAAATGATTTTTATTTTCCTAAATAAGGTAAGTATACATATATGGGTTTACAGAAATTCTTTCCATAATTGAATGTGAAGATTAGCAGTGGTTCTCACACTAGGTCGAGCCTGTGTCGTGAGAAACCAGTAAACATTGCCAGTGAAGTATATCAAAATAACTATACAATTTTACAGAGCAGAGACAAGACACAAGCATAAAAAAGTACACGACATTGCCAAAAATATAATAATTATACTAATAAATTTAATAACAAGTAAGGCTATCAAACTACCAAACTACAGGAACTGCACGCGGTCGCGTTTGTGTGTGTGTGTGTGTGTGTGTGTGTGTGTGTGTGTGTGTGTGTGTGTGTGAGTGTGTGTGTGTGTGTGTGTGGTTTTGTTTGTATGTGGAGTAGAAAGTGCTTGCACGTCATACCACAGTCTTCAGAAACTTCTCGGTTCGGTTTGTTACAATTATACATTGGTAATTGTCTCTTGTTCCACTCGTATTTCAAAGTCAACAGTTTTTCTCAGCTTTCGAATAGGCGTCATTGCAAAAATCAGTACCAAGGATAACCTTTTGCTCCAACACTCAGAGACAATAGTCACAGAGTAGCTTTCTTTGCATCTATTATGTAAAGCGCTGCATTAACCAAAATGGGCGTGCAGTTAATACTTGGCCTAGTTTTATATTTGGCATGGAATTTTATCTTGCGACCGAGCGCTGGCCAATGGATATCATGAAGGACACAGCATATCGTTTTGTAAGATGATAATGGATAAAACTGACTTGCATGATTAATAATATTTTATGTTCAATGTCTAAATATGCTAAGGAAATTATATATGCGCTTTAGCATCATTCAGTTTATACGTCGAAACTGAGCAACGGATTCCCGTGATCTTTGTATGGACATAACTGAAGGGGCTGGCGAGTGACATAGGCTACTTTTTAAAACGAGAAAATTATCTCTTTCTCACGAGATCATCATTCTAATCTACCTAAATAGTATATTAAAAATGCGAAATTATGTCTGTCTGTTACTTCTTCACGCTTAAACCGCTGCACTGATTTAGATGATGTTTGTTATGGAGATATTTTAAGGGCATAGGATAGTGTTTATCCCGGAAAATTGCATAGTGCCCGCGGGATAGTGATAGACGAATTCTCCACAGAACGGAGTCGCGGGCAACAAATACCGGTAGAATCTTGAGGGGTAACTAAGGTTGCCATCCGTCCGGGTTTCCCCGGATTTGTCCTAGTTTAGAGAGCGTCCGGGGAACGTCCGGGCTTGGTTCCATTTGTAGTCCGGGTTTGAATTGTAGTAGTTAGATTGTAGTTCCGCTAGTAGTAGTACAGATTAAAATTAAACAAACAAAAAACGATGACGTGTCCGGTTTCTGAGCTCCAAAATCCGGGGATCGTACGCTTTTTGTCCTGGATGCCGAATTTTAGAGATGGCAACCCTAGGTGTAACCAATGCTAACCACAAAATAACTAGGCAAAACAATATTATAAACAATACGTAGGGCCACCTTGACATATATTATGTTCTACCTACGCCGCCCACGACAAACGCTATAATGGAATATTCTGTGTTGTAACTTGTAAGGTATGAATAATTGACACTAACTGTAATTGACACTAGTTAATAGAGGCCCTAATTTTTTAATAATGTGTGAGTGTGTTGACATTGATGTCCTGCCTGTGGGCTTGATTCACTATTCACAGTATCAAAATGGAGGTGATTCAAGCAACGTTGTTTTAAAATGTGATTAATTAAGTTTTAAATAAAAAAAGACAAATAAAGGAGACCAAAAGGGAGAAGAATTAAAAGACTGGCTCAAAGAAGAGAGGATTTGCGATTACTCCATATCTCCACCGACAAGAGCATAGCTCTTAAGTAAATGATGATGATGAAGTTTTAAAATGACGTCTCAGGGAAAAAAATAAATAAAAACCATTTGATAAGACTTGTTGATAGATTAAATAGAACAAATGAAAAGATCCTAAAATAAAAAAAAAATATTTGTGAAAATACATGCAAATATGTTGTTTTTTGCACAAGACTCAAGTAAGGAACACTGCAGTTAACTAGTAAGTAATTAATATACAAAACAGATGATAATTACCTTATCTTTCCCCTTCAGCTTTTCTCGTTTTTCTTTTTCTTTTTTCTCTCTCTCCCGCTCTTTTTCCCTTTCCTTCTCTTTCTTCTTTTCTTTTTCTGTCAATTCTCTCTGCTTAGTAGCATCGTCAAGCACCTTCTCCTTGTCACGTGATTTTTCCCGTTTCTCTTTGCTTTTTGTGGGAAATTTGAATGATTTTGTTTTTTTGTTCTTTGAAGGACTCCTGTTGAAATTAGTTTAGAATTAAGTTCATCACAACATAAACTAAAAACCTTAAAATTATTTATAAATTATGTATGTCAAACAGCCGTATCTGTAATAATCCAGTGTTACCAGAACCCTGCTTCTAAGTAAAATGTATGCAGTGTTGGATCATTTTAAATTATTTGTTAATAGGTAATAGCGGGCTATTTTCCGCAACTCGACGTCTATGTGCGCCTATTTTGCGTAGTACAGTAATACATAATTGGTGAAAATTTCAAGTGTTTAGTTAACGCCATTATAAATATCATGTTAAAAACGCTGAAAAAAATATGTTTCTTGTGGTCATAACCCCCTTTAATTTTCAACTTTATTTTATTTTTAGTATTTGTTGTTATAGCGGCAACAGACATTACATCATCTGTGAAAATTTAAACTGTCTAGCTATCACGGTTCATGGAATACAGACAGAGGGATAGTGGAGTCTAAGTAATAGGGTCCCGCGTTTTTACCCTTTGGGCATGGAATCCTAAAAACAACATTTTTAATATGTTGTATCCATTTAAGTTTTTAATTTTTTTTTTAAAGTTTTTTGTTCATGTCATGACCCTAAGGGGTAAAGGAGTCTGGCCTATGCCATTATATTTGGGTAAAAATTGTGTTAGATGATATTAATTACGGTTTCTTGTTTGTTATTTATTTTTTATTTGTAACCTAAAATTGAAGTGTTTGGTTTCACTTTATGTTTGTTTTTAGGGTTCCATACCCAAAGGGTAAAAACGGAAACCCTATTACTGAGGCTCCGCTGTCCGTCTGTCACTAGGCTGTATCTCGGGAACCGTGATAGCTAGAGAGTTGAAATTTTCCCAGATGATGTATTTCAGTTGCCGCTATAACAAGAAATACTAAAAAACGGAATAAAATAAATATTTAAGGGGGCTCCCATACAATAACCGTGATTTTTTGCTCGTTTTTGCTCGATATTGATAACGGCAACAGGTAGACACTTGAAATATTCACAGAATATTTAATTATATATTGACTTTAAAAATAAATCATTAAATTAAAATAAAAAAAATATTTAAGGGGGGCTCCCATACAACAAACGTGATTTTTATAGATAATTGTATGGAACCCTTCGTGCGCGAGTCCGACTCGCACTTGGCCGGTTTTTTTTTTAAATGGATGGATGAGGTGATGGTTCCAAAGGAAGATCAGCGCCGTTCGCTAGGTTCGTTCGGCATTTTGCTGATTTAGGACCATTTCGTGATATGCGCATTTTTATTTTCCTGTGTTATTTTTGTAAAATTATTTGATATCACAAATAAATGTTTTATTTCTTTCTTTCTAATAGAATCTTCAGACCAAAACTCCTTTAACTGAATGTGGTCTGCACTTCATTCATTCTCATACTGTGCTGTAAACCAGAAATTAAATAGTGTTTCTACTTAAAGAATTAAGAAATGAATACTGTGGATTTGGGACTTTTCTACAAGCAGTGAGGCAATGATTCCCAAAATAGAGCCTTATTGACTAGAGTACTATATGGCTTCATCCCAAGGGGGTTATAGATAGAATGAAGGAGCAGGAAGCCAACAGTGAGTGGAAACAGGCTGTAGGGTGCAGACAATCGAAGATGATGCTGGATGGTATCAACCACAGAAGAACTAGGTATCTCCTAAATCCAGGTAAGAGTAGCTTAAGAACTATAACTGGCATAATTACTGGCCATAACTTGTTAAATAGACACTTAAGCGTAATAGGTATAAAAAGTGACCCCTCCTGTCCACATTGTGGGAAGGAGGAAACGAGTGAGCACATTCTAGCCGAGTGTGTCATGTACGCGGCAGTGCGGCGTGATGTATTCGGTAGTGACGAGCTGAGGGAGGAGGAGCTAAGGGATGTCAGTCTCAAAGATGTCCTTTTGTTCAGCAGGAGATTAAGAAGATTCGAGGAGAGTTGCTGTGTGGGAGCGCTGCTGGGACAGTAACCGTCGGCTCCAACCACGGGGAACTGGGCTGAATGACTGTGCAAAACGATCGACAGCCCGCCTGGCTCAGCAAGGCGTCCCCATACATCATCATCATCATCATATGGCTTCATCATCTTTATCCCAGCATGTATTATCAAACCGCAATAAGGACGGGACAGTCAGAACTGTCATTTCATACAAATTTTGACGTACACATATAGAATTACTGTCAACTCCAATCTCTTTCTAAACTCGCCCTGATAATACTTACATCTTACTGCAGGGACAGGCCTCCTCTCAAAATGAGAGAGATTGGCCGATAGTTCCCACATGGGCCCAGTATGAATTGGGAACTTGACACATAACATTGAATTTTTTCACAGGCGTGTGCAGGTTTCCTAACAATGATTGCCTTCATCATTCATTTAACAACCACTTTAGCCTAGTTGGTAGTGACCATGCCTATGAAGCAAGAGGTCCTGGGTTCAAATCCCGGTAAGGGCATTTATTTCTGTGATGAGCACAAATATTTGTTCCTGAGTTATGGATGTTTTCTATGTATTTAAGTATTTATTTATCTATACATATAAGTATGTCTATCGACAGCTAGTACCCATAGTACAAGCTTTGCTTAGTTTGGGACTAGGTCGATTTGTGTGAGATTGTCCCCTAATATTATTTATATTAATATTATTTATTATCATACAGCTCGTGGTAAATTTCAAATATGTAATTTTGGACAAACGTAAATTCCAAAAAACTCAGAAGAGCAGGCCAGGCAGCAGTCGCCATAGCAAAATATCATCATCATCACAGCCTATATGTCCACTGCAGGGCACAGGCCTCCTCTCAGATTAAGAGGGCTTGGGCGCAGTTTCTTCGCGGTCCCGGTGCGGAGTGGGCACTTCACACACACCATTGAATTTCTTCTCAGATGTGTACAGGTTTCCTCACAATGTTTTCTTCCACCATAAAGATCATGGTAAATTTCAAATGTACTTTTGCACATAAATTGCGAAAAACTCAGAGGTGCAAGCCCGGGCTTGAACCCACAACCCTCTGCTTGAGAGGCCATAGAACAAACCACTAGGTCACCACGGCTGCAAAATATATCTACCCAAATCATCATATCTTCCCAAATTTAGGCTCTGCAAGATATATTTTGTAAGGCCCTATGACTACTACACATTAGGTTATGAATGTTTAAATGAGCAAAAGAACGAGAAACTTTCGAGGTATGAGGTTCCTCACACTGCGACGCATAGGCTATAGACTGCGTGGCCCACGTCACAGAGGACAGGAAGGAGTATAACGGCTTAGATTGATTTAAAATATTTGCTTGTTAGAAGTACCATATTAATTAAAGTTAAACACACTTTGTGTCGGTGTCCTCTTCCGGGGAGCTGTCTCCTTCTAGAGCTGCGTATCCTCTATCTTTTTTTTCTTTCTTGTCCTTCCGACGACCTAGGAGATCCTTTTTGCTAGGTTTGTCATGATCGTCACTGACTGAAAATAAAAATAAACACTATAATTATTTAGTTTTATGTTATTTGACTTCAAATTTTATTACATATGCTTTAATTTTATTTCCTTCTTAATTTTACCATTTCACATTAAAAATAACTGAAAAAAGTTAGGTGTGTACGTGAAGACGTGTTTATATGCGCAGTTTTAACATTTATTTATTTATTTATTTATTTATTTATTTATCAAACAATTACATAGCTTTACAGTTAAAAACTAAAACACTATGAATTACAACAACAACACAAACAACAAATGTAAATTTTAACAGTAAAAACAGAAAAGATATAAACTTAGTACACTACAGACGAAGCCCGGATATCCATCCTCTCGCAAAACATCATGCATTCCAGGCACACAATTACCCAACTACTTGCAAATACATCCCAGTCAGATGCAGACACGAGAAGCACATTTAGACAGTGCAAAGCTCGTACCAGAGGGGAATTTCTATGTGAAACTGTACGCGCCTCGAGCTCAGCCAGTATGCCCCGGTTACGAGGACGCAATTCAAATTTAGATCGCATGGGCACTTGCAGGCGCACCACTCTGTTAACCAATTCAGGACAGTCCAAGGTACCCCGCAAGCCACCACAGACCACTGTAAGTAGCACATAATTACGTCTTACTTCGAGCGAATTGAAGCCCAATACACCAAGCAGGAACTTGGTAGGATATAAGAAAGGGTAATATCCATATATTTTTTTATATAAAAAACGAAGAAATGCTTTTTGAATTTTCTCAAGAAGTAAGACGTAAGTAGACTCATAAGGGTTCCAGACCACCGAGGCTGCCTCAAGTTTACTCCTAACTAGCGCGGTGTAAATGAGCCTGATGGCTCTAGGGCAATCAAAATCACGCGCATTCCGAATAACGAACCCCAATCTTTTAAAGCAGCTTGCCGCTAAAGCTTTCATGTGATCGTGAAAGTTGAGGTTCGGATCAAAAATGACGCCCAAGTCCTTGACAGTATAGACTCGGGTTATGAGGTCCGTTCCAAGCAGATAGTTAGTATGCAAAGGACTACGGGAACGACTAAAAGACATGACGGAACATTTATCTGTATTAAAAAGGAGCCCATTATCAATACTCCACCAATAAAGTCGGTCGATATCTTGTTGAAGCGAATCGCAGTCCGTAAGCTGTTCGACACCATACATCAATTTCAAGTCATCAGCGTAGAGCAAGCATTTCGCACCCAACATCTTACTTACAATCACTTTCATTACTTTTACGCCCAGTTTCTGACGCATACAGCCCTGGAAAGTCTTTTTCCACATCTGGACTTTCAAAATCCATTATAAATGCACTAAGAATACTGTTATTATCTATTTATTCTTAACTGATTTACATTTTTGTGACCATTAAACTAGGTTTAGTTTTATTTTTTGACAGCTCAGAGAAGTTTTTTAGAAGAATTCTCATAGTGTGTTTTTCCTTCAATATAATGTTGCCAGATTTCGATAGTATTCTCCTACTCGCCACTAGATGGCTTAAAAATCAATATTTTTTGAGTAAAAACCAGTGGTAAAAACATGAAAATTATCTTGCATTGTCGGTAGTAAATTATCTGTGGCATTGTTTACGTGTATAAAATGTCAGAATCAGTCAGATCCACACGTCAGTTTTATTTTGATTCGGGAACACTAGCAAAAATTAATGAGTTTCATCTGATTTAATAATACAATAGATATTTATGAATTGTAAGCATTCCTATGTGGACGTAAAACTACAATTATTATTTTTAGAAAGATGATTAGTCATTTTGCTCAATCAAAATCTATCCTATCCTTCTGTTACCGATTATGAAGCAGTGATTTTATGACAACTAAGAATTTTGTTTTCCAGAAACTTACGTTGTTCTAATGGCCTGGTTTGCGGACCTCGCTGGTAAGGCTGAAAGCCTCCTTAATAACTTAGATCAGCAAACTGGCGTGGCTCTGCGAAACCATAATGGGGCCAAAAAGAAAGAAACTGCATCCGATTTTTCTACTCGGCGATCACCGAGAACTACAAAAAAATTTCCCGCTGTAACTGAAACTAAATCAAATAACAACCGTCCTACTCAAAAGTTATCGCCAAATTTTAGACAATCACGGTCACAGTCTCACTCACAGACCAAAGAAAGTACTCAGAATCAGAAAGAAGCCAAGAAAGCAACTAGAACTCCCAGGAAACAGCTTTACGATATTGATCACTGTCCAGATACTTTGGTAGGAGATGTTAAGAATGTGGGTTATGATAAATTTGGACTCAAACACAGAAGTATGCTTGCTTTTATACTTTTATCATAAATTTTGAGCTATTACACCGAAGAACTAGTTTTAGTATGTGGCAACTTCACTGTAAGAATTATGCATCCATAAGGAACTCGCTTTTCTAATTGCAAGATGAAGGTGACTTCAATCTCAATAGGAGCAGATATTACCTATGATTAATATGAATGAATGCTTCTATCTAATTATAGTGTTTCAAACTCATCATCATTTAAGAGTTGTACTCTCATCAGTGGAGTAAGCAGCACTTTTGCTGCTTATAATTATGTTTATGTATATTTAATTACTTATGCATTTTCTATTTGTGTAATTTCAAGTATGTCAATTTGCTGTCTAATATCCATATTTAAAGCTCATTATTTATTTACTAGCTTAAACCATGTTTAGGATTTCAGTAAATTAGAATTAACTTTGATTTAGCAATTTAATTCACTTTTCAGGACTCAGTTTACCTTGCGATTTAGAAGTAATCCGCCAAGACAGCTTGACATTTAGAATGCAAAATTTAGAAGTTGAAAATGCCATGTTGAAGAATGAACTTAATGTCATGAATAGAGAGGTCACAGAGCTGCTTGAGCGACTGCGGAAAACGGAGGATGGTAATGATGTAGTTAGTGATGAAGGTATAGTTTTTAGTTGGTAGTGTATATTGTATTAAAGAATTTTGTAGAGTAAGTGGGAAAATGGACAGTAAAAATATTGTCTGGAATTGAAATTGGAATTTTACTATCTATAGATTTTTTTTATTTGAAATGGGGCGAACAAGCATGCGGGTCACCTGATGGCAAGCAATCACTGCCACCCATGGACACCTGCAATGCCAAGGGTGTCACAGATGCGTTGCTGCTGCCATTAGATAAAAACCATGACTGCAAACATCGAAAATGAAAAAACAACACTTGAGTAGCTTTGAAGTTGTGTCCTTTTACTTTTATTTAAGAGGGTTTATACCTGCTGAGCTGGCAACATTGCATTTTTGTTAGTTTTTCTCGATTGTTCCATAAAAATAGAATGAAAATTAAAAATGTTTTGAATACAAATTGTTCTAATATATAAGTTAATGTGTCTACTGCAATAATAATTTGTGATAGACTTTTATTTTCTTTAAAAACAAACAAATTATTACCTAACGGTTTTTAAAGAAAATAAAAGTCTTATCACAAATAATTATTGCAGTAGACACATTAACTTATATATTAGAACAATTTGTATTCAAAACATTTTTAATTTTCATTCAATTTTTATGGAATAATCGAGAAAAACTAACAAAAATGCAATGTTGCCAGCTCAGCAGGTATAAACCCTCTTAATGATGGCAGTACTGAGTTTAATGGTACAGAATGACATGGTATGGTAACTCAGAAAAAAAACAAACCTGCTTTGGCATATCAGAAATAATGCTGGTATTTCTTGCTGTTGCATATTTGGGTTGTGCTATAGGTGTCTCCATTACTTGCACCAGTAATGATATAGTGCATGCATCCCTTGCTTACAAAAATAAAAGATAGTACTATAACAGAGTGCAAATTTTTATGATCCATTTTTTCTACTTACTATACAAAACTTGTTTTTGTAGTTGTGTAGTAAATATAAAATATATGTAGCAAATATTTTTCTTGATATATATGTACATTAATCAACAAACAACAACTTACTTATGTCTATAATTCTAGTAAGATTTTATTTTATGCTATAGTTGCAAATTTAAATCAAGTTTTTCTAACAAATTATTTTCAAAATTAAAACTTACCTACATACATAATGTTTTTGTGTACTTACTTATATCAATATCTTAATAATTTCAAATATATAACTATTACTTACGAAAAATGTAAATTTTCAGAATTCCACAAAAAAACATTTATGCTTGAAAATGCTGATGTACAGATCCGTAAGTTGCAATTAGACAATGACACCTGCACTGCACAGTTTGAAATGTTGAGAAACAAGATAAATGAACTGACAACAGTGGAAATTGTAAAGATTAGAGAGCTAAATAAAGGTCTGGAGCTTGAAGTGAACCTGCTGAGGGATAGAAACAAGGAGCTGGAAGACCTGTAAGATTTATCATTTTTTTCCTTCCAGAATTGATGTTGTCAGTTTTTCATCTCTGATGATGCGCACTCTTTTTACTCACTTCACTCGTATGACAAGTCTATTCCTCTTACTCAATTCACTCGTGTGACAATTCTATTCCTCTTACTCTTTTCACTCGTATGACAATTCTATTCCTCTTACTATTAACCTCACCACCCCAGTCACGTAGTTGTGACAGCCAATGGAATGTCTCACGCCAACGTCATCTATACATGACCAATATTTTAACTCAAAATAATCTTTTCTTCAATGTATTTTTCACACCTTTCATTCGGAAAAGTAGATTTTGCTCCCTGACGACAGGGATCAAAATGCTACTTTTCTGCTCAAGCTACTTTTTTAATTTATTCAATGGCATGTATCATTTACGCAATGTGCCAATGAACACAGACCTTAATAAAATAATCGATTGTAATTATTTCATCGTAATCAATTAAAAACAAACGTATTTCATGTTTTAACTTTAACAACATTGTATGAAAATTGATGAAATTTTCGTAATAGTTTAAAAAAATTACACAATAAATAATATGTTTTACTTAAATGAAAACTATCGATGAATGTTATTGTGATTTAATGAACATTGATATCCGTAATATTCGATTCCATTTGATTATTTCTTAACATTGTTAAAAGTAGCACAGGAATACATTATCTGTGGTGACCTTTCCGTATCTATCACAACAATCCATTTTCCTCATAGTCGGTCGGTGTGAAAAATTGTATGTGTCACTCAGGAGCAAAATTATTTTCTTAAGCGTTAACACTTGAATCCTTCGTTACGCTCAGGATTCTAACTTAGAATCCCTCGCAGCGCTCAGGATTCTATTGTAATTATTTCGCCGTAAATACATGATTTTGCTCCCTTGTGACACAAATAACTATATCCTCTTCACCGCCCCAGTCATCTAGTCGTGACAGCCATTGGATGGATGGATGCCTTACACGCCACGGTCATCTATACATGACCAACATTCAACTCGAAATTAATCCTTCTGCAATGGAAGTTGATTTGTCGCTGGTTTTTCTGTTCGTCACTTTGTTTGTTTTGTGGCGGTGAAGAGGTTAATTCTCTGGTATACCTACTCCTATTCCTTACCAGCTATTAACACCTCACATGCTTGGACACGGATCTGGGCCAAATTTAAGGCATTATTTTTGTATTTTTATTTTTATCTGTAAAATTGGATGTTATGTGAAACAGTTGAGAATGCACGTTTTTTTTGCTACCCGCATACGAGGGGTTAAGCGCAGAGGCTTAGGGGGCATCCATTAATTACGTGAGGTATTCAGGGGAGGAAGGGGGTCAAGCCAAATCACACCAAATCTCACTTGAGGGATCACATAATTTTTTTCTGGCAAAGAATAGTGCCAAAATGCGAGAAAATTAGGTTAAATTTAAAAGTTTGGAAAATATAATCGTGCATTTCTCTGAATAGGCTCTATATCTAAATCCCTAATGATTATTTGTCCTAATGTAATGTTTGTCCTAATGATCGTTTGTCCTAACTCTTTTTATTTAAAATCTATTAATTGTTCTGGATTTTTATAAAATAAACCTAACCTAACCTATAGAGTTCTAGAGGAAAATCACAAAAAAGTTCCTGAAAAATTCACGGTTTCCGAGAAAAAAAGTGTTAGGACAAACGATCATTAGGACAAACATTACATTAGGACAAACGATGTTAGGGATTTAGAATGAGACCCGTTAGGGGGCGGGAGAGGGTCGAGACGAATCTCACAATATCTCACCATGTGGTAAGGGAGGGATGGTAAAAAAATCCTCAAAAACGCCTCACGTAATTAATGGACGCCTCGTTATTTCCAAAAAGCGTGTTTTTATTTTTATACGAAGTTTATTTTTGAAATTTGACTAAATCGAATAGTGAATAGAGTCTGTCTCAAAATGTGCGATAGGTCAAACCAAGACTTAACAATGTCATTACAAAAAGTTGATTGTATCTTTTCAAAGCGTGCGCCAACTTAACGATAAAACAACAGAGCAAGAAACAGTCAAGACTAAATTAGAAAATGAGCTGCGGCACGCACAAACGACAATTAACGAACTGGAAGGCAACTTGGAGAAGGCAACTGGAGAATGCGAGAGACTGGAGAAAGATTGGGACGCTTACAAACTGAGAGTGAAGAGTATGCTGTTCGCAAAGGACAAGGAGATCAAGTCTTTGCAGGACGGAATGAATCTGACAGAGGATACTAAGTTGTTGATTGAGCAAATTGAAGCATTGAAGTAAGTTACTGTTTAAAACTTGATTTTCACTCATAATTACTAAACTAAACGGGACTTATCACGCAATAAATATTTATTTATTTACCTCGACGTTTCGGCCACATTGCAGCAGCCGTGGTCATGAGTTAACTGAAGTGTAGGGTGTCAACTACGAGTATATAACCCCTAGAGACGTAGTGAAAGGCGACACTAATCTGTCGACTAGTCAGTGATTTAACAATGATGTATTTCTCGACTCCTTGGTTTACCGTCAGTATCAACCATAAAGTATGACCGATGAGACAGCTGACATTTACGACGTAAAACAGCTTCAATATACAACATCATGTCTTGTTGTGCAGTTAAATGGTGCGGAAACAACAGTAAAAAATGTAATGAAACAAAAAACAATATTACTTTTCATCGGTAAGTCCATTTCTTTATTTTATCAAAATATTTGCAAAAATTTGATTAGTTGCAACGCGGGTCAAGTTGGATTGGACTGGTCCGTCCCCCATCTTTTTCTTTCTCACTGCAATCGTATATATCTATCTCTTATTATCGTAATTAGTCTCGTGACGTCAGTGACTAGTGTGGTGCGATGCATTTATTGTGTATTGTCGATAATTATCCACTAAATGATTATTGTATCTATTGATATCGGATTTTTTTTCGTGGATGCTATTTATTACTATTAGTAATACTTCGTGATATTAATTATAATTCTTATTTTCGTGTACGGTCGAACAAATTGAATCATGACACAGGATAGAACCTTTTAATAATCAATTTCACTATGATTTCCTTGACAAAAGTATGAGATGTCAACATGACATTAGTAGCACAAAGGTTCCAAGCTGGGTCATGATTCAATTTGTTCGACTGTACCTGTATTGGACAGGTATAACGTAATTTCATTTGAACTATATCTTTTATGATTTTTTCCTGTAGATTTCCAAAAGACGGTAATATGAAAAACAAATACTTTTCAACTTGTTTAGTTTAAGCTTAAAATAAATTCAAAATTGGCATTTAAATTTTACCAGAGTGTACTGCTTGAAAACCTTTCTGCACAACCTTTTATCGATATCGATAGAAAGCATAAAGTCATTACGATGCACGCCCTAGCGATTGGGTTCGGATTACTTCGGAACACTTCGAACCGATCGCAACTCCCCCCGCACCTCAGCTAGTTGACAGTTTTAAATTCGCAGGCATTACGTCTCCAGAGGTTATATGCTCGTAGGGTGTCAAGTTCGATTAGCCGCACGAGTCTTTTGAACTACCCGCACTTTATCCCGATTAGAATCAGCACCCGTATCTCGAACTACCCGCACTTTATCCCGATTAGAATCAGTTCCCGTATCTCGAACTACCCGCACTTGATCCCGATTAGAATCAGCACCCGTATCTCGAACTACCCGCACTTTATCCTGATTAGAATCAGCACCCGTATCTCGAACTATCCGCACTTTATCCCGATTAGAATCAGCACCCGTATCTCGAACTACCCGCACTTTATCCCGATTAGAATCAGTTCCCGTATCTCGAACTACCCGCACTTGATCCCGATTAGAATCAGCACCCGTATCTCGAACTACCCGCACTTGATCCCGATTAGAATCAGCACCCGTATCTCGAACTACCCGCACTTTATCCTGATTAGAATCAGCACCCGTATCTCGAACTACCCGCACTTTATCCTGATTAGAATCAGCACCCGTATCTCGAACTATCCGCACTTTATCCCGATTAGAATCAGCACCCGTATCTCGAACTATCCGCACTTTATCCCGATTAGAATCAGCATCCGTATCTCGAACTACCCGCACTTGATCAAGATTTTTTAACGGCACCCCATCACACCGATACAACACTCACAACATCCGACGATCTCTCCGAACACTCCTCCCAATCTGCTCCTCCTTCTAATCGGGATCAAGTGCGGGTAGTTCGAAAGACTCTTCGGCTAAACGAACTTGACACCCTACACTTCAGTTAACTCGTGACCACGGCTGATGCAATGTGGCCGAAACGTCGAGGTAAATAAATAAATATTTATTGCGTGGTAAGTCCCGTTTAGTATAGTAATTATGATTGAAGTAAGTTTTTTTTTAATTAAACTAGCTGTGGCTGCGGCTCCGTCTGCAAAGAATCCGCTTATCTCTATCACGCGGAACTATCTAATTTCCGGGATGAAAAGTATCCTATATGTTAATCCTGTTTATACATTATCTGTGTGCCAAATTTCATCAAAATTCATCAAACCGTTTTAGCGTGAAAGAGTAAAAAACATCCACACATCCATCCATCCGTACAAATTTTCTTATTTAAATATATAATCATTGTCAAGAGGGCGCTACTATTTTCATTTGTTTGAAAATTTCAGTATAGTCCAAACAATGTGGATTGGCGACTCGTTATTTTGACTTAGGTACCTATTTTTATTCATTGTTATCAAAATTAGAATCCAAATTTGGTGTGCATAAGGAAGGCTTCAAATTCAGACCCAGAAATTAGTTCCGCAATATGGCGCATGGTCATAATATTAGTAAGATTTAATTTTTTTTTTCAGAGTGGAGCGCGAAGAGTTATCTGAGGCGGTGCAGCGTGCACGCAGCGAGTGTAGCGACGCGAAACGCCACGTCGAACAATTGGAGGCGCGTCATAGTGCCGCGGAGCGTGTAGTGGCGGCGTTACGCGACGCGTTGCGTGACGAGCGCAGCGCCAAGACGAAGGCTGAGCAACAGACTGCCGCAAGAACCAAGGTACACCACAGCACAGATTACTTAATAGTATATAACAGAGGCATCACTAACACTAAAGTCTTCCACAGACCGCAGCGCGGGGTGTGCCCGCGACGCCGACAGAGCGTGCTCAGCGCGTTGTATAACACTGAATCATATACGCTGTGCCGACAGTCCAGTGTGTCATCGTACAAATGATTCGGTGTTATACATCGCGCTGGGCCCGCTCCGTTGGCGTAGCGCGCACGCCCCGCGCTGCGGTCAGTGGAAGCCTTCATTATTAACAGCTATTATCACGAAATAGAAAAGACAAGAAGAAATTTCAAAAGTTTTTTCCGCGAAGAATACGTTTATCGCGATCCCGTGGGAATTATGCAATTTCCCGGGATAAAAAAAATTATGTCCGTCCCAGGGCCGCAGGGTCTCAAATTATCTCCATACCAAATTTCATCTAAATCGATTGAGCGGTTTGAGCATGAAGAGCTAACAAACAGACAGACAGACACACTTTTGCATTTATAATATTAGTATTGAGTATGGATACACACGAAATAACACAACATCTCTTTAAGAGGAACTGTCAAGCCAGTACGCCCTCAAGTTTGTTTCTTACTTGCATATCTCCACGCCGTACTGATTCGTTCTATTCTGCCTTCAGGAACTAAAAAGCCTCCAAATGGAAACCAACCACACTATCGCTTCGCTCCACACAGCTCTCAGAGACAAAGAGAACGAGATATCCCGCCTAAGGGAAACCTCAATCCGTAGCGCAGATACGAGCGCTCTAAACGTAGCAGACTATGATGATATGCAGGAAGCCATAGACAATGAAAAGATACACTACTTGACGCAGACTTTGGTGCAGAAGCAAGGGAAGATCGATACATTACTGGCCGATAATAATATGATGAAGATTCAGATGGAGAAGTTAGAGGTATGTATTAACCTTTTCTGCGCTCTGTCAAATACAACAGCTGTTAACTCATACGCCATGACATCGGAATGTCAAACGCGAAGCTCAGAGACTATAAGGGCTAGAAAGCTGTAATTTTACGTGGACATGTGTAGCAATTATCCGGACAAAGTGAAAAAATAAAATGTAGAAATCTTTTTGGGTACCTCCCATAGACGTAAAGTGGGGGTGATTTTTGTTCTCTTCTAACCCTATAGTGTGGGGTATCGTTGGATAGGTATTTAAAAAACATTCGAAGGTTGTGAAGACAAATTTTTGAGATATAGTGATTCGTTTGCAAAATATTCAACTTTAAAGCGTCCCCCCCCCCTTCTAAAACAGTTTACTGTTGTTGGTATAAAAATTTTGAGCAATATCAGGATGGGAGGAAATATGTCAAATTAACAAGGAAAACTATAACGGCTAAGTTTGCTTGAGAATTATTAGTAGTTTAAGAGTAAATAGCAAATTGGTCTATAAAATATTGCTTGTTTAATACGGACAGTATAATTAATAGTAAAATTAATAAAATATTCAAGGACTTTTTCGTAACGGCATGGCAGGTTTTTTTTTTAAACAAAATTAAATCGGGAATGGAACTTGTCAAATATTTAATTTTTTTTTTATTTCAAAGTAACAAACACCTCATCATAATTTAACTGTTGGTTAAAAAAAATTTGGTTGTCATTTTAAAATATTAATAAATGATTCTGAGCGCGGTCGTGGGTAAAAAGTGGTGATATTTAAATATGTAATACGTCTCTGTAAATACAAAAACGATGATTCGACGTTTGGTCGTGACACAGTATTGATAGGTCACTGATTTTTCCTCAAGGGTTTTTCAGAGTTTATTGTACCTATTGTAATAATATATTATATTGGTATGATAATATACATAGGTCGGACAGGTCATCGCAAAACAATCGCAACACGGTAATAGAACAAGGCTAATAGAGTCGTATTACGTATATAGTATTCATCATCATCATCATTTCAGCCAAGTATTATTTAATTATATTTTTCATTACATTTTTGTGATTTTTTTGAGGTAGCGTGTTTGTAAATACTGTCTTTATTTAACTATTTAATACGAATGCCGCGTACGTACACAAAAATTCACTGACATTTTTACCATAAGAGAGTTTGGAATGGTTCTTAATCCCCTTATTTACCATTTTTAATTTCACCATAAATATGGCGGTTTATTTTAGACAAAATATTTAGAAATAACCACCTGTTTCAGGAATGCTACTTCGGTAAAACTATTACAGAAATTCAACTAAAAAAGGTTAAAAGGTTAGGTTTGGAGAAAGAGGGAAGTTTTGTATTTATTTATTTATTTCAAATTTCAAATAACAATATACATTGTGTTTGAAGTTACAATACATGTCAAAATTATATTATGCTAGTAATAAGTTAATTATGTTATGCTAGTAATAGATCTAAATTCCATATCATAAAATTCATAAAAAAAAACAAAAATTAGGTAACCAGTACATGTCAAACAAACGTCAGCAAATCGGAACAAACAAATCAGATATTCATTATAATTTTAACTTGCAAAATAATTAGTCTTTAAAACAACACTCATAATAGTTAATAGTTAATAGAGAAAGTGGAATCACATTATTATTATTATAAAAGACAATTTCGAATTAATCCTGGCCGCGATTACAAAATTCCTCTATTGAATAACAACACTTCTCCAACAAGAAATACTTTAATTTACGTTTAAATATTTGTTTGTATCTAGCTTCGTTCGTGTAAACCATTATGTATTATATGAACAAGGGGTCAATGACACAATGCTTTTAATTATTTTCAGTCAAAATACAAGCAAGAGCTGTCAGCCTTCCGAAACCAGAGTGCCCAGAGCCACAGCGTGGTCCAGTTACAAGACGACGGGAGGTCGCGACGCCTCAAGGTGCCTGGGTCCACACTAGCCACAGTCTCGCGCCGGATCGGGGTCGTACTAACCAGATACCCCTTGTTTAGGATCTTCATGCTGTTTTATATGGTGAGAATTTTATTTCGTTTTTTTTTCGATCCGGGGATGCCCACCAATAGTTAGTCAGCCAGTAATGTTTTAATGTTTATTTGGGCACAAACGGTACATTATTCTTAAACTTAAACATAGTTACAATTCACATTAACCAATGAAGCTGCCACCAGATATTAATACAATTATACGTATGAACAAACAAACGGGAAAATATGAGCCGAAAAACAGTCTGCTGACTAAAAACATTTATATACATAATTAACTTCCCTTAACTCTGAAGCGCAGACTCGTCGATATGTGTGTACTGCCTATCCTAACCTACGGAGCCCAGACTTGGTCTTTAACCGAGGCCCAGAAGTCCAAGCTCAAAATTTGTCAGCGAGCTATGGAGCGCAGCATTCTAGGTGTTCGGAGAACTGATAGAATCAGAAACACTGACCTGCGTTCCAGAACTCAGATTGTCGATGTGGGGACAAAGACCGCCAAACTCAAGTGGGACTGGGCGGGACATGTCTGCCGAATGCATCCGGATCGCTGGGCAAAAATCGTCACCGATTGGGTTCCAAGCGACGGGTACCGGAGCAGGGGCAGACCAAAACGGAGATGGCGGGATGACTTGGACCGTTTTGACCCATTTTGGGGGGATTTTGCGAGGGAAAGAGACAAGTGGAAAGAAAAAGGGGAGGCCTTTGCCCAGCAGTGGGACATACTAATGGGCTAATTAAAAAAAAAAATACAATTCTGGACGAAGGAAATGTGATGTTATCCATCCATAAGTGAGTTAATGTTACACTTAGGGGCTGTTTCACCACTTTTTTTAAAGTTCGGATTAGCTTGATCATAACCTTATTTGTCACATGGAATAAAAATTTCTGTTTCACCAGTCTTGATTAGCGCTAAGTGACGGACAAACTATTTCTTAATTTGACCATTAGATCAGGTGGCATTTAGCATTTTTATCCGTCACATATCTTTTTAATTAGTTAGTTTATTTTTTTGTGGCCATGGTTGGAGAGCCCTTCAGCCGGTTTCAGAAAAATAAATCAAAGTATTTTTTATTTTTTAAAGAAAAAAGTCATGCTAAATTGCAAACGAGAATTTAAATATCAAGATTTGAATAAAAAAAATAGGTACGCTTTTAGTATTTAAAAATAAATCCAAAATTTCGTAATATTTTTTAATTACAGACTTTTTTTCAGTGGCACAATCGTTTGTTCTACCTGAACTTGTACATCGCCATTAAAAAAAAAGTTAATCTGTTAAAGGGTTTGGCGCCACTTTTCGATTCGTTTTACGTGATTTTATTTTTCTTTGTTATTGTTAACCAAAGTATCGTAAATAAATACCGTTTTTGGATTAATTATAATGTTACACATTTGTTTATGCAAAAAAATACATGTGTTTAAAAATTACATAGTTTACGATTTATTTTGCTTTAATAATAAGCGACTCTTTGAACGAAAATATGCGAACAGGAACCCGTGGTCGTGAAATGGGACGTTGCTATTCCGACTTTTTGTTAAACCGACGATTAGTTAAGTGGTACTTAGTTTGCACAGGACCGGAGTGGTGAAACTGAAAAAAAACTGGCCGACAGATTTGTGCAGTACTTAGTTTATTCATTGGTTACGTAACCAGTAGTTTGACAATAAGGTGGTGAAACAGCCCCTTAAACCCATTGAGAGATAAATGAAATATATCAACCTGACTAAATTTAGTATTGTGGGCTTTACAGGCTCTATTAACAAAGGAGTTAGATTTATATTTTTTACGTGTGAGAGGGACATGAAACAGTTTACTGACATTGCGTGTGTTCAAACGAGGGGTTTTCACTCCTAATCTACTTAACATATAATATAATCCGGACTTTTACAAACATTTATTTCAACTTGCTAATCTTACAATTTATGTTTGTGTGGTCAAATCTGGGAAGTCGAATTTGACATAATTATTGCGATCATAATGGACTTGAAATTTGGTAAATGGCAGCAAAAAAGCTCTTCACGAAATTTTTTTTTTCACTAAAATTGACTACTGTTTCTTACATTTGAAGCCGTGGTGGCCTAGTGGTTCGACCTATAGGAGGGTTGTGGGTTCGAGTCCGGGCTCGCATCTCTGAGTTTTTCGGAATAAATGTGCAAAATTACATTTGTAATTTACCATGAGCTTTACGGTGAGGGAAAAAATCGTGAGGAAACCTGTATACACCTGAGAAAAAATTCAATGGTGTATGTGAAGTTCCCAATCCGCACTGGGCCCGCGTGGGAACTACGGCCCAAGCTCTCTCATTCTGAGAGGAGGCCTGTGCCCTGCAGTGAGACGTATAATATAGGCTGGGATGATTTCTTACATAAGTTAGATTTTTTTTATATTTTTCTGGTAACCAATATAAGTTGGCCTATCATCTGATTTCGGCTTGACGTCGACATCTGGGAAACCCTGTATACAGTGAGCAATAAAATATACCCAGCTTTACAATTAGTGACCTTGTACTCATTTATGTTTATTTACTGATAAATGACTGGACTATTATGTTTTCGTTTTTATTTCTCTTGAGTCATGGCCCCCTTTCGAAGCATACATTTGTTTATGTGAATGAATATCAGAAAGCGTATCTTTCCGTTGGGTTTTTTAACGTTTGATTATTCAGGAAACAAAAATATTGAAAATAAATTGTTCGTTAAAAAAAAAATACTATAAAACTAAGTAATAAAACATAATCATGAAAACGTGTTCACATATCAGTAAGGTACTATTATTATCATAGTTGATATGTATCAAACTGTGTTATTTAGAGAATTATTTATGCTGGATGCAGATTGCATAAAATTTCTTTTTATGCTCTAGTGCGTAAATTAAAATCTTTGCCCAAAACCAAAGCCATTAAGCGTCATTGAACTTTATACAATAAACTTCTATATTTGTCTTTTTTTAAATAATCCATGTTCTACCTCTATGTATGTACAATAAAAGCTTGTAAATTAATATTTAATTACAATGTTACTGTATAATTCCGCAATTTAAGTGAAAAGAATAAATAAGTTGTTCATTAAACCCTTTTTACCTTCGACTTATCTATCCATTCTCGCCTGTGGCTCGGGTTTTCTCTGGCATCTATTAATGAAAGTAAAATGGCGATTTTTATGCACTTGTTTGTACAATCATCTATGTTACCAGATAGGTGTTAATGAAAAACATAGATATTTAGAACCTCTTCTAACAAGAAGTCGGTTAATAATGAATAATTTTTTTTTATTTCAGTTGGGCCTTCACTTTTGGGTGCTTACTGTGCTCTTCACCAGTACTCCAGAGAACTACGTCACACGACCAAAAACCATTCCAAAACAAGCATGAAACTATATCTGAAATATAATTTTATTTGTCACAATATATTTATTTGGTGCTAATTGTTGTTAAATTTAAGATGTGTAAAAAATGTAAATAAAGTTAACGTTATATTTGGATTGTGCCCGCATTTTATTCCAGGTGCTAGAATCTCCTTAATTCTAGAAGAGATAAGTTTTGACATCATCAAAACTATGCTGTTACATGTAGCCTGTGATGAAAGGTACTCGGTATTTGAACTTAACAGTTGCCAAAAAACCAAGATAACTCCTGAATATATGTTTATTCATAGAGAATTCGCATTTTTTGGTAGAGTTCCTTTTTAGGAGGAGGTTCTATATTCCATTGTAAGTATTAGGTCGGGGCAAAAGTATTTTCGTATTTTTCATACAAAGGAAAATGTTTCATACTAAAAACCTCATCTTTCTCCCTAAAATTTCCAGACTTGAAACGCTTGAACCACATTTGTGCTACTCTTATTGATACCGCATTAGGTCCATAAACCGCACAAATTTTATTCGCGGCGTTCGTCGCATTTTTACCTTTTTTTTTAAAACTTTAAAATGTACCGAATTTCTTCGTCACATACGTTCATTTTGCTTGCTTGAAAAACCATTGATAAATGGCGGGAACTAGTTTTTTTATTTATTTATTGCATCTTCAGAATGTCAACATTTATGGTATTACAACCAGCCAGTTACATTCAGCACAGCCAAAGAGGTTTGATTTCTAATAATACATTAAAAATACGAAAATACTTTTGCCCCGACCTATTATTATTTTTATATACATAGGTGTATGTTCACCGATTTCTCCGTCAATAGTTGATCGGTTTTGAAAATTCATTTATAATCATCAATTAGAAGCCGGTGCCGAGCTCAAAAGGCAGTATGTAATAACATAATAATATAGAGGTACCTAAAGATGATAGGTCTGCTCCTGCTGACTCGTGTTGACACACTGACTTCAAGCAGATCAGTAGAGTAAGTACATTTCTTTCTATCGTATTTAGTGTATTAAATGCTTTTTAGAAAGTCTACAGATTTTAGTTATTTTTCGTTTTTTTAGTGATTTATTCCTGTTTCATTTTTTTAAAAATTAATTTTAGATGTCTAATGTTTGTATGTCTCTTTATTGTACATAAAACATCAGAGATCAGATTATGTTTATCTGTGATACGTTTTTTTGCCCTTCGGGGTCAACTGGGCCCACAGCACTGAGCTCACGGGCTCAGTTGACCAATTAAATATTAGTTTTTGTGGCGACTCGACCCCACTGATTGGACAACCCAGCCCCCCGGCACAATCCACCACTTACAGCGGTGGACTGAGCCCGCGGGCTGTATTGCCCGATTAAGTGGGTCGAGTTGCAAGCAAAGAAATCAAAGTGGTCAACTGAGCCCGTGGGCCTGTGGGCCTGTGGGGCTCTGTGGGCCCAGTTGACCCCGAAGGGTTTTTTTGACGCCATGCTCCTTGGCAACCTCACACTGTTCTGTGGTTTATTAAGAAATTAGCTCTATTCGCTACACCCAAACGCCTGTCTCTGTTTGGTATCAGTTGACTATTAATTGAGTTTATATTTGCTGTATAACAAATTGTTTTTTCCTTGTGCCTGGAAATATCGGAGCGAATCCGTTTATTATGATGACTGTGGCAAGCAGGCAACCGCATAATATGACGATTTGCGGTGCGAAATTTGGATTGATGATATATAAATTCTGTCGTCAAGCGACACACGGCCCGTTGTTTGATCAATAGTTAAACAAACTAATAGTCAAATTTCCTTGAAATGCGTTACTTAACTATTGTTATGTTTGCCATACATTTTAACTATTAGTTTATTTAACTATTGATCAAACAACGGGCTCTAAGAAATAAAAATATTAAGATAGAGAAAAATATAATATAGAGAATTTTTAATGCTATAAAATATTTACAAATTGACAAAATTGGAGATGGTTAGGTAGAGTGGGTGGAAGTAACAGTGTAAGTAGGTGGAGTAAAGAACAATGTAGATTGTTCAACAAGGAACTAAAACAAGCTACAATGACACGAACTGTTTAGTCACCCGAGCGAGATGTCATTATGGTTGTTTAGTCTTGATTTAAACACTTTACTTTTCACTTTGAATGCAAGGCAAAAAACGACGTTCTGTACAAAATTACTTTTTTTTGTTTGTAAAATAACAATGATCAATCTATGGATTTTATTATCTGAAAATAAATAATTTTTGATTTGATATTGATTTACAACGTACACTTAATAGGTACGAGCAATGGACATCTGTAAAAAAATCAAATGGCAAACAAATTTGTTTTGCGTTTTTTTGTCATAGTGACGCTTTAAATGCTTGCATAAGTATTTAGCCAACAGATTCAAACTTGAAAACTATATTAAAACTAATTGGACTTAGTATGCGTAAAAAAAAGCCGTGGTGGCCTAGTGGTTTGACCAATTGCCTCTCAAGCGAGGGTCGTGGGTTCGAATCCCAGCTCGCACCTCTGAGTTTTTCGGAATTTATATGTGAAATTATATATGAAATTTACCATGAGATTTACGGTGAAGGAAAACATCGTGAGGATACAAGGTAGCCCCGATGTGAAAAAACAGGTCTTGCAAGGTAACGAGTAAATAATAGTCGACCAAAATTTAAGTATTAATAATTCTTTAAGCTACTTTACAAAACTACGCATGCTGGGTATCTACGAGTGTATCATCATCATTTCAGAAAGATGACCGTCCATTGCTAACATAGGTAGGCTTCCCCCAAGGTTCGCCAAATCGATTGGTCCTGCGCAATGGGCCGGAAGACGCGGTGTAGGGTGTAGGTAGGCTTCCAACAAGATGGAGGGACGACCTGATTAAGGTT
Organism: Archips xylosteana; assembly: GCA_947563465.1. NCBI lineage: Eukaryota > Metazoa > Arthropoda > Insecta > Lepidoptera > Tortricidae > Archips > Archips xylosteana. Next base: position 10,854,768 of record OX387364.1, on the reverse strand, counting down.
GCGGGGTACCTACAGCTAGTAAATAATAATACCGACAATGCATGCTTTAGAAAACGTGCCTAATTTCGATTGACATGATTTGCCCAAAAAAAGTATAAATCTCATAAATTCAGCAGCCTAGGAGGTGATTATATTTCATACTAATAACGAACTGAAACATGGATGCACAGAAAAAACACAGAAAAGGACCAGCTCCGGGAATCGAACCCGGGTCCTCAGCATACCGTGCTACGTGCTTTTACCCCTACACCACAGCTGGTCGGGATATAGGCACGATTTTTTTCCTATGCATCACACGTGTCAGCTCGCTTAATCACTTATAGCAGTAATAAAGCAACACCTATGTTAATACTCTCAACGAGAGACTTCAACACTCCTTCGTAACTAACCGCTCACCCGGACCAAGAGATGTCGCTACTAAGCCATTCTTTTACCAATTTTACTACATCAATCAATACTACACACCAATACCAATCTACTACACCAATCAATCACCAATCTTCATACCAATTTTGGAGTAGGAGGTGATTATTAAGAAAAACAAGTAATTTTGAATCTGGCCCGTTTTTGCAAGTACCAAATGATTTGTACTGCCGCTGAAAATGTTGTAGGAGTCGTCGCTACTTTTCCTGAGCTTAAGTTAATAGCAACAACGCGCGATGGACAAGTCACATTAAATCGCACAACCGGTCAGATTGTAGTGAAAACAACTGGTTTTCATATACTCAACTCACTACGTAATGCTTCTACTTTGCTTCTGCTATTACACCGCAAACTTCGCGGATATGGAAGAACTCAGCTCCGCCTACTGTTCGGGGCTCTCACTGAACATGCCTTGCTTAACAAACATTTCCATAATATAGGTGTTACAGACACCCCCCTGTCAGTGGCGTGCCTAGGGTATCAGGCTATGGCAAGCCGAGAGATATGTTTTAGTATTTTTTTATAATTTAATGTAGGTAAATCCATCTTGTTGCCGCTTTACTCAGTTTGGGCAAGCTTACCAAAGCACACTTCATTCTATTACTAGACAGAATTTTAAATTTTACAGACTCATTCTCACACGCAACGCACTAAAACAAGAATACCTATTTATTTTGTAATTACATAAATTCACGCATTTTACAACGCCTTGCATGGTATGGCCCACGATTCGATATAAACAATCGTGAAGTTATTCATCTCGCACGCGCACTCGCGTTCTAAACCAAACGCAGCAAACTTCACACCGTAAGCCAGATTCAAAATTGCAAAGAAAGCGCTATATATGCAGCTATACATAGATATTTGCAAAACTAACGTTTTCCTAAGTATGAAGAGAGCGTTTCGAAGCCCCGTAAAAGCCCACAAGAGCGAGCGAGATGTCATGCTATTTATAACGTCGCTACTATCGCCGTTCAGCGCCGCCGGGCCGCGCAGCGGATTTGTTATGCAATTCTTGGTGTTTTACGTAAAATAAAGCGCGTTATTATGAAAGTGATTTTATTAGAACTTTTTTCGTTTGGACGAGGTTTGGCTTTTATTTTTAATCTTGATTTGAGATTTATAAGGCAAGCCCGGCTTTTGGGCTTCTATGTAAGGATCGCCACTGCCCCCTGTGCAGAGCATGCATGGAGGCAGAAGAAACGGCCACACACATTCTACTGGAATGCACCAGTGTAGCAGCGGTGGAGCAGACGAGTCCTTGAATGGAGACCACGGACGGGGAAACGTAGTGTAGGGCGTCCTTAGGCACGGTGGACGGATAACCTTAAGAGGGTCGCTGGCGGCGGATGGATGCGAGGGGCCGAAGACAGAGTGTTGTGGCGTGCCATGGAAGAGGACTATGTTCAGCAGTGGACTGCTATGGGCTGTTGATGATGATTATAATGATGCACCAGTGTGGCGAGCTACAAGGCACTACACCTCGGGACACCGGGGTCGCTCCAGGATTTCGTTGGCAACATCAAGGGTCTGCTAGGCTTCCTCAAGGAGCTAGGCTAGTTAGCACGAATAGTGCCTATAGCCAACTACGCAAAATAGGCGCACATAGACGTCGAGTTGCGGAAAATAACCCGCTATTGCATATTACCTACACCACTAATGCTTCCAGGAAAGGGTGGTAGATACGGCAGTTTGCATTGCGCTAGACTTGACGGGCCACTCCAACCCCAAAAATAAATACCGTGGGACGATTTGACAGAACGCATGCATTCGAATTATTTCAAAACCAAAACAAAATTTATAATTTCAAAACCTTTTCTGACTATGAATTTTTGACAGACATACTAAGAATAGTTATGTAACTTATGTATGATGTTTCCGCATACTACGACTATGTACATATTTGAGTTGATATCACATCCCAGCCTGTACACGTTCCACTACAGGGCACAGGCCTCCTCTCAAACTGAAAGGGCTGGGGCTGTATTTCGCACGCGGGCCCAGAGCGAATTGGGAACTTCACACATACCATTGAATTTGTTCGCAGGTGTAGATATCCTCACGATCTTTCATTATAAAGCTAATGGTAAATTTCAAATGTAATTTCGCACGTCTGAAGAACTAAGAGGTGCGTGCCCGGCATCGAACCCACGACCCTCTGTTTGAGAGGTCATTCCCAAATCATTAGGCTGCCACGGCTTTTACAGTTAATATCTACCTGGGTCTATTTATATATACGTAGCAAATACTTTAAAGGTACAAAATAAAACAGGCTTGAAATAATTTTATGTTTTTGTTCGGGTTCAATGATATAATGTTGCAGCCAGTTATAGCTGAGCATCATTTGGTTATAAGTCAGTCGCGATTTACACTTCGACCTAACCACACGGTTTGTTAAAAATAATTCAACAAAAATGGTAGTTCATAATTAACAAATAACAAAAGTGTTAAGTTCAAAGTTAGATCTCGGAGTTTTTATTTTTAAAAAACGTTTAGGAGACGCGTAAACCTTGAACTTAAGTTTTTATTAATCATGTTATTTTCCTTGTTTGCCGAGATGTCTTCACGGTTGTGTTTTGTGCTTTTTGTCGGTAAGTTTGCTATCTACTCTCCGTAGTTACCATTACAATTAAAATCCAATCTAGCTTATTCGTATGGCTAAAGGATATTTAACCTTGAACTAACGGTAAATAAGTATTTTAACTTCATTGGTAGGACAATTAGCAGAAGTTGTTCTCGAGTTTTAGTTGTTTCTTTCCTCTTAACTAAATTCCAAAGCGGTTGAAACCGGTTCGTATTTTGAGTAGTAAGTATACAGACATCTGCAAATAC
>OX387364.1:10709013-10846513 GCA_947563465.1 Archips xylosteana | reverse complement strand
AAGAATCGCCAAACTCAAGCAAGTGGCAGTGGGCAGGGCACATCGTTTGTAGAACTGATGGCCGAAGAGGCCAAAAGGTTCACAAGTGGCGTCTACGGACCGAAAGGCTGTAAGTAGGTTTCCAACAAGATGGAGCAACGACCTGGTTAAGGTTGCGGGGACGCGTTGGATGCGGATGACGCAGGACCGATCTGTTTGGCGAACCCTGGGGGAGGCCTATGTTCAATAGTGGACGTATTTCGACTGAATGATGATTCCTACTGACATAAAACTAAATATGGCAACCACTTGGGACAGTGACCAGCACTCAGACGTCTGGTTCACATTTATTTCATAGGTATTTCTATGACACATTATGTTGTCTGTTTAACTTAATCTAAGGGTTAGTAAATAAATGTGCGGGAATATATCCGTCCTATTCCCACATGAATTGTTGCGTACATACATTATGACTATTTATGACACTAGTGTTCGTACAATGTGTCATAATAAGCACAACCCACTCTGCCCGTGATAATTTTCAGGATCATACTGAATGACATCTTCAAATTGTTTTCTATTTCGCAGGGTCAGCGACCTTAGCAGCACAGCTTCCAAATGAAGCGGATCTACTCAGCGTCTTCGGAGGCCTACAAGGCTACCAGGTTCCACCTAGCTTGGCCAGTACAAAGCCTGTCACCCCAGCAAATAATGATACTCTTGTGGATACTGACTATATGGATTACGATTACTATCTACCGTCATCTGTTAATTACGATGATTTTGATTGGACTGTCACTAAGGTAAGCATGGAGTCGGTATAGTTGAAATTTTATAAGCTGGGCCCAATTGCATAACAAAATACAACCAAATCATATTAGTGAATTTCAATATAAAATAGCTAATAGGTACTATTAGCTTGTACTTAATTTGTTATGCAATCGGGCCTTGGCCATACCTACAGATACAAATATTATTGACACTACAGGAAGTGTGATATTTGCAAAAACCTTTAACCTCGAGTGTCGTAAGACGCGGACACGATGTACTTGTAAGTACATTAAAAGTACAATTAGGTAAACCTAATTTTGGAATGCCAAAATAAAGATTTACGGGTATATACGAGTTTCCAGCTTAATTTTCTTTCATTCCGAAATCAAATCCTTGAACTGAATCAACATAACAATCATCCACCACGCAATTTGATTGACTAAATTTAGTAGAAAGAAAGACGTAACTAAGGAATATTAACAAATTGTTGTATGCATCGTGTCGATGACAAGGCTACTGAGGCATGCTATCTTATTGTTTACACTTTACTAGCCGCTCATTAGGGCACTGGTAACGTCGTGTCCGTCATAAATTAATGTGGCCAAGAACATTGCATTTAAGATATCTACGATAATTCTGCATTCGAATGAACATTTAATTGTCTCATTATAAAAACACGTAACAGACTTGGCATAAAATTATTACGCATAACGTTGAAATGGCATAACAATAAAAACACATAAAACTTATAGCGAATACGCACAATGTAAATTTGCATAGCGTTATTAAGCATACCTTCATGAAGTACGAGTACCTACTAGTAAGTCCCCTAAAAACATAAAATTTATGGTGATAAAATAACATAAGTACTTGCATAGATAATTACTGCTTCTTGTTTGAATTTTACTTTTCAACATCTATAGAGAGGTAGGGTAAGTAGGTAGTGATAGTTAGCCCAAACTACACAGAAAAAGGAGCTCCGCGTAGTGGAGCTCCGTCAACTCTGTCTCGTAATACTTGGGTATATTCTTTGGTTTGTTCTTAACTTCTAATGGTAGTCACTTGTCATCACCACTGGTGGTCTAATGAGTGGTTGCTCTTAAACACTGACGGTAGCTACTTGTCACCACTGGTGGTGTGATGAGTGGCTGTTCTTAACTACTAATGGTAGTCACTTGTCATCACAACTGGTGGTCTAATGTGTGGTTGCTCTTAAACACTGGCGGTAGCCACTTGTCATCACTGGTGGTGTGATGAATGGCTGTTCTTAACTACCTACTAATGGTAGTCACTTATTGTCATCACAACTGTTGGTCTAATGAGTGGTTGCTCTTAAACACTGACGGTAGCTACTTGTCACCACTGGTGGTGTGATGAGTGGCTGTTCTTAACTACTAATGGTAGTACTTGTCATCACCACTGGTGGTCTAATGAGTGGTAGCTCTTAAACACTGACGGTAGCTACTTGTCACCACTGGTGATGTGATGAGTGGCTGTTCTTACTTCTAATGGTAGTCACTTGTCATCACCACTGGTGGTCTAATGAGTGGTTGCTCTTAAAGACAGACGGTAACTACTTGTCACCACTGGTGGTGTAAGGAGTGGCTGTTCTTAACTTCTAATGGTAGTCATTTGTCATCACAACTGATGGTCTAATCTAATCAGACCCCGCCGCTAGTACTCCAATGAACGATACTTTCAAAATGTTCTCTGATTTCAGCGAGTCGCGGCCGTATCGGATGAGAACTTCCTTCTATCTCCTCTGGGGTTGAAATTGACAATGGCTATCTTGACTGAAGCAGCCACAGGCGCCACACTAGCCGAGCTCTCCTCGGTACTAGGTTTAGATACCAACAGGACAAACGTCAGGAATAAATTTTCTTCTATAGTAGCGTCTATGCAGGTTTGTTTGATAAATAATTATACAATCACGCTTCCTTCCCAGCAGAGGGGTAGACAGAGACTATTTGTATCCATCTGCTACGATCCTGACATACGTCTTTCACTTCCACAACATACATTAAGCCTTTCATACATACTCTCTGAAGCCGTGCTTCGTGGGTTCGAATCCGAACTCGCACCTCTTGAGTTTTTCAAAATTTACGTGCGAAATTACATTTAAAATTTGCTATGAGCTTACGATGAAGGAAAACGTCGTGAGGAAACCTGCTCACACAGCCTTAACTAACACAGAAACCAGTTGGCAAATACTAATGGTATTTTTTTAATTTATGTAACTAATTTTTATATTTGTAGTCTCCATCGATGGACTACGACTTGAATCTCGGCAGTAGAATCTATATAGAAGCAGGCGTCGAACCAACGCAAAGATTTTCAGCGATTTCTCAAGAATTCTACAGAACTGAACTGCAAAAGTTGGACTTTGGACACCCATTGGTAGCGGCCGGCCAAATCAATGCCTGGGTGTCTAATATAACCAAGGGAAAAATTCATAACCTTATATCAGAAGGTAATTTTGGGTAGTCCTGTGGATGCCATCACCTCAGACTTTGCCTGATCTAGATGTTATTACAGTACAACACCTTGGAAATTTCTGCGTTATTTAATACAATAAGGAATTCTTCAAATCTGTTGTCAATGGGCTCTAAGTACATAGTACATTCATACTAAAAACCTAATTAATTTCTATTCGCAATTTCGGAGCTACGGCTAAACCGTTTAAATGAGTCTTCGCCCGCGCGGTACAGGGTGGACGGGGGGCCTCTCTTGACCCTCCTTGTCATCTCTCTGTCTCTCTCTGTACCCCGTGGACGAGGACAATTTAAACGGTTTTGCTATAAGCGGGGCTTTGAAGCGTTTCAACCGCCGTATCCCGCGTGTGAATTAAAACCATTGCAATTCTGCTATCACACACCACAGCACGTGCGGTGGTGGTCAATGGCCTCCAAACGCATAACGGCATATAATACGCATAACGACACAATTTTGTGGAAATAAAAAATACGTCAAATGACTACTCGCGTAACGACAAACGTACACACAATTATGTATACACAATTATGGAAATACAAAAGTACGCAGATGTGTATATGAGAATACGAGCCTAAACTGAATAAGATTATATTATTATGTTACTAGCTTTTGCCCGCGACTCCGTCCGCGTGGAATTAGTAATTTCGGCAGCTTATTTTTTTATCCAATTTGCTTTTTCATCAATTATGGCTCTCCTTAGTTCCTTCCGGAAGAAGTGAAACTTCATAATAAACCAACCCGCTCCTAATCCACCCCCACCCACTCCCAACCCACCCCCAACCCGCTCTCAACCCGCTCCCAACCCAACCCCAACCCGCCCCAACCCGCTCCCAACCCGCCCCAACCCGCTCCCAACTCGCTCTCACCTCACCCCCATCCCGCTCTCAACCCACCCCAAACTCGCTCTCAACCCGCCCCCAACCCGCTCCTTCTTCGATGGCCTCGTGGAAAGCATTCACTGCAATTTCCGGACTTGTAAACCGTAAACCTCTAAGTTTATCTTTAATCTTTGGGAACAAAAAGAAATCGCATGGTGCAATATTAGGGCTGTATGGCGGATGAGTCATTAATTCTACATTTGGGGCCTCCAAATACGGTTTCGTTGCTTTAGCGGAATGTGCCGACGCGTTGTCGTGATGAAGGGCTATTTTGCTACGGGGACGCTTTTCACGAATTTTTTCAAACACTTTGGGCAAGCACGTGTTCACATACCAATCTGCAGTTACTGTCTTTTGGTTTTCAAGTGACACAGTGGTGTAATGTCCCGATTTGCCGAAAAACGAAGCAACCATTTTCTTACCTGTGCTTCGACTCTTTTTTTACTTTCGTCGGCAAGTCTTCAAAAGGAAAGACCCATTCAGCCGATTGACTTTTTCTTTCCGGTTCAAAGCAGTATACCCAGGTTTCGTCACCTGTCACGATGTTATATACAGCCATTGATTGTCCACCGTCAAATTTTTTTATCATTTTGCGGCACCACTCTACACGCAGTTGTTTCTGGTATTCCGATAAATCATGCGGTATCCACCGGGTGCAAAGTTACCGAACCTTCAGATGCAAATGCAATATCTTTTGGACCTGGCTCATTCCAATTCCTAAGGTACCTAGTACGAATTTGCTGACATGTAATTTTTTTGTCAGTTTCAATTAGTTGTCGTACAGTATTAATATTAATATCGGTAACCGCAGTTGCTGGCCGGCCTTCACGTTCATCGTCATGGAGATGGTCACGTCCTCGTCTAAACTCACTAAACCACGATTAGACAGAGCTACGACATGGGGCTTCATCACCAAATGCTAATAGAAGTCTTTGACAACTCTCTTGCTGACTTAATCCACATCGGAAATCGTATAAAATCATGGATCGAAAATTTTCACGACTTAAATTCATTGCAACAGCGACACACAAATTTCAATCCAACACCACGATGAAAAAACAAATGACAGTCTCGTAAATTAAAAAGAAATATACTGCCAGAGAGTTATTTTTTCAAATCCTATTATTGCTTTTTTAATTTCTAGTTCCAGAAACTTTCAGTATGCCCCACGTATAGCCTTCCTCGATAAATGGGCTATCTAACAATGAAAGAATTTTTCAAATCGGAGCAGTAGTTCCTGAGATTAGCGCCTATAGAAGTTTTACTTCAAAACCCCCGATTTTGAAACATTCTTCCGCTCCGCTCCGCTCCTATTGGTGTTAGCGTAATAATATATAGCCTATAACCTTCCTCGATAAATGGGCTATCTAACACTGAAAGAATTTTTCAAATCGGAGCAGTAGTTCCTGAGATTAGCGCGTAACAAACAAACAAACTCTTCAGCTTTATAATATTAGTATAGATATGCGAATTGGATGTTTTGCGAATAAAATCGTCATTTTGCGTATCGTATAGGGTTTGTCGGATCATTATGTGGATTGGTTGTTTTGCGATAAAATATTGGTCATTATGCGTATTAGTCATTATGCGTAATGGTCATAAAGCGTATTGGTCAATAAGCATTTCTAAATTAAAAATTATTGATCATTATTTTTAATTGACGGACATATTATTAGTTGATTTTCGTAACACACGGGATATGATGATTAAAACTCTTCAGAGCCACATACATCTCATAGCTTGTCAAATATTATTCTACTAATATTACAAATGCGAAAATATGGATTTCTCATTTTATTCTCATCTTTTTTCCAGATGATATCAAGGACAGCATAGTCCTGGTGTTGACCACATTGTTCTTCAAAGGCACTTGGCGCCACCAATTTAATCCTAACGCAACCAACGAAGGCAAATTCTACTTATCACCTAAACTCCAAAAACAAGTGCCTTTCATGAACGTGAAAAACAAGTTTTATTACGCGGAATCTGCGAAGTATGATGCAAAAATTTTGAGGTTGCCGTATTTGGTAAGTATTTTAAAGTAAATAGAAGTATTTTAGGCAATATAAGATGGAAAATGTAAATGTTTCCTTAACAATAAATTAATATTATTTAGCTTTTAAAACGGTTTACTAGTGTTTCGCAAATTATTTTTCCCAAACTGATTCATTTGGCAAATGTTTCATTTCCCAACTGTTTATTTTTTCTGAAACTGTAAACTTTTCAGGATTGTTATAAAACAAACCAAACCTAACCTAACCTACAGAATAGTCCTGAAATATATCCTGAGTAGTTTACGGTTTCAGAAAAAATAAACATTTGGGAAATGAAACATTTGCCAAATGAATCAGTTTGGGAAAAATAATTTGCGAAACATTAGTAAACCGTTTATTTTTTCTGAAACTGTAAACTTTTCGGGATTGTTATAAAACAAACCTAACCTAACCTACCTAACCTACCGAATAGTCCTGAAATATATCCTGAATAGTTTACAGTTTCAGAAAAAATAAACATTTGGGAAATGAAACATTTGCCAAATGAATCAATTTGGGAATAATAATTTTCCAAACGAAAGTACACCGAGGAAACATTATGAATTGTAGCCAAGAGTCCCCAACCCAACTAAGTAAGTACCTGGTGGGGACTCTTGGCTACAATTCTCTGGAGGTAAGGCGGAATTGCGTGCTACTCCTGCTTGCCTGGCAAGCCTTACGTGGGGAGTTGGATTGTCCTGAGCTGGTGGGTCGTCTCGTGAGATTGTCTGCTCAAACGTCCCTAAAATTACTCTCCGGCCGCGACGACGCGACCAGTATGCTTAGTATACGTTTTACCTCACCAAAATACTTCTCGATCGCGTTAACGTAAAAAAATCATTTACTAGGGAAACATGGACAGCGCCTCCGCGCACACGCGTCCATGTTTCCATAGAATTGAAATTTTTACGTAAACGCGATCGAGAAGTATTTTGGTGAAGTAAAACTTATACTAAGCGTACTGCTGGCAGTTCCGGCAGAACTCGCCGCTGCTCTGCGCGCTCACACAGCTCAATGCGCTACTGGCATCGGAACCTAAATGTGACGTATTTGTGTGGCGATGGCAAGCTATTCATACGGAATGCATGCGATTCTGCGAGATGACGGATGATAGGTTATGTAGTATTTTAATTTGATTTATTGATAGTTATTAAGTATGTACCTAATCTTTTTTCTCTTTTTTTCTTTCTGTTTGTTTGGTTCTGTATTTTTTATGTATTTTTTTATATTATTATTTAGTTTGTAAGTATATAATATTAGTTATTGTAGTTTATATGGCGAATTAGTGAATAAGACTGTAATGCCATGTATATATATTTTTCTTCAATAAATAAATAAATTATACCTTATTTATGTTTCAGGGCAACAAGTTCTCCATGTTCATTATAGTGCCAAACTCCTTGACTGGTCTGCCGCGCGTAATGAACTCGCTTGCCGACCTCCGGACGGAGTTGCTGTACCTCCAAGAGAGGAATGTTGACGTCACAATACCTAAGTTCAACTTCGATTATACGTCGATTTTAGATGGAGTTCTTAAAGAGGTGAGAATACATTTTGCTGCCTGACTAGTATTCAGTATGAGTTCCTGGTATTTTTGGGACAGATATCTGTCTTAGTTAATTCGATAAAAAAAAACAGAGACAGCATTACAGATATGTTCTTTCTAATAATAAATATTATAAATGCGAAAGTTTGTGAGTATTATGTGTGTTTCGCGCTATCTAAAACCATCGGACAGATTTAAATAAAATTTGATAAGTAGGCTTACAGATATAGTAGGTGCCAGATAACGTTGCCTAAAAGTTCATTACTCCTCAAGTATTATGCTATCTCAAGTGTAAAAACGATTGACGCGAAATGTATGAACATTATCGCTTAATCAACTTTACGCCGTTATCGTGGTACGGGGTCGAGTTCACTCGCGGTCATTGCAGAAATCGTCAACATTTTCTCACTATTAGATTACACATTTAATTTTATTGAATTAAGAGGGTTTATACCTGCTGAGCCGGCAACGTTGCATTTTTGTTAGTTTTTCTCGATTATTCCATAAAAATTTAATGAAAATTATAAATGTTTTGAATACAAATTGTTCTAATATATAAGTTAATGTGTCTACTGCAATAATAATTCGTGATAAGACTTTTATTTTCTTTAAAAACCGTTAGGTAATAATTTGTTCGTTTTTAAAGAAAATAAATGTCTATCACGAATTATTATGGCAGTAGACACATTAACTTATATATTAGAACAATCTGTATTCAAAACATTTATAATTTTCATTCAATTTTTATGGAATAATCGAGAAAAACTAACAAAAATGCAACGTTGCCAGCTCAGCAGGTATAAACCGTCTTAATTCAATAAAAATGTCAAAATGTTCAATAAAATTGTCCATCCAGATCCAGAATAATTAATGACGAAAATGGAATCATGTCATGCAGATGCAGAGTTGATATAGGTAGAAAAAATAACGAAAGAACTAATTACTGATTCATCTAATTCATGCTTAATTCATTTATGTCCAAAGAGATTGGGTTGTAATTATTTTTCTGCATAATTAAATTTAGTCAAATAACCAAAAATTCATATATGGTAAATTCAAAGTTTTGTACCGAATGACAGTAAATCATATGAACACTTTATACTCTGCAGATGGGAATTCGTCAAGCATTTGAAGACACTGCGTCCTTCCCCGGCTTGGCGCGAGGGCAGCAACTCCATCAACGGCTGAGGATCTCGAAGGTTCTCCAGAAGTCCGGAATGGAGATCAATGAACTGGGCAGTATCGCTTATTCAGCTACAGGTACGACTTTATTACGAGTCTCAATGCTGATTTGTTAGATCAATTTGCCAGAACCTTTATTTCCTAGTTGAAAGGTTTTCATTCGCATTTTTTTCCAAAGGTTTTTATCTCACAGTGGTTTTTTACTGAAGCTTATTTTCACATTAGCGGTTTTTCCCAATTCGGATTGACACAGAAATAGTATCGTATAGTACGGAGCTCTGAGTGTGTTTCTGTATGCTTTTGGCCCTTTGAGCCCATGCAAACTTAACACAACCTAAATCTATCTATGTTTCTGTGTCGATTAGAATTGGGAAAAAACGCGATAGTAAAAATAAGCTTCAGTAAAAGACCATTGTGGGAAAAAAGCATTTGGGAAAAAATGCGAATGGAGATTTTCCTACTAGGAAATAACGATTCTGATAAATTGATCTAACCTACTCAAATTTGGGACCCAAACTACCTATGTAATGTAATATTACCTTTTGCGGTGGATAGAGTTAGGTAGATATGTTAATTGACAACCTTTCATTTTTTTAACACCTGAAAATTAGTTTCGCCTCCTGAACACGGAAAAATATTTATTATAGGTAATTTATTTCTCCATATTTAAAAAAATACAACAAATTTAAAAACATATATGTACTTACCAATAATGCCACAGAATAGATATGTTTCCTTTACCCTTTTCACTAGAAAAAAGAGGTGTCATAATTTTAAACGAATAGATCCGCTGAAACAAGAAATTTTATGACAGCTCTTTTTTCTAGTGAAAAGGGTAAATAAATGAAACATATCTATTCTGTGGCAATATTGGTAAGTACATATATGTTTTTAAATTTGTTGTTTTTTTTTTTTTAAATATGGAGAAATAAATTATAATAAATATTTTTCCGTGTTCAGGAGGCGAAAATCTTTCGATTCCTGCAGTAATTTTCCGGTGCCCCTTTTCTCCCATAAAGTTTTAAGTCATAATGTGTCATTAGTCATAATCAACGTTAGTCAGTCATACAGTGATTTATTTCTGAAACTTTATTTTTTTCAGGACTTTTTTATATGCCATCTTATAGAATGCAGTAAACCTATGGATGGATGGTTAGGTTTGTTTTATAACAATTCCGAAAAATAAATTGTTTCAGAAATAAATCACTGTATGACTAACGTTGATTATGACTAATGATACATTATGACTTAAAATTTTATGGGAGTCATTATAGACCCGTTATATGTGCATATAATGTTCAACGAGTGTTTGAATGTGTGAAGTTTTTGTAGCAACATGGTTATTTATCCCTGGCATTACAAATGGTTTTTTTTTTACTTAAACATCTTCCAGATCCACTGACTATAGAATCTTAAGCAATTGACAACCTTTTATTTTTGAAAATTACTGGGTCTATAATGACTCCCATAAAAATCAGTTGTAATGCCAGGGATAAATAACCATGTTGCTACAAAAACTTCACACATTCAAACACTCGTTGAACATTATATGTACATATAACATGCTGAAGATGTGTTTAAGTTTTTGTGGTAAAGCCATAATAGTTTTTGTCCTTTAAAGGTTTTTTTTTAAACCCATTTATGTTTTTGTTAATAATAATAATAAAATCTTTATTTCGAACAGCCTTGGTCCATAGATGTTAGTTTTATTATGCACTTAAGGTTAGGTTAGTAGGTATATTATTATAAATCATTGAAAAAATGTCAGAATAGAATAAAAAATTAACAAAATTACTTAATATTAAAAATTAAAGGCCTGTCTCCCATGTGGATGTAGTTCCAGTGCCTCACCACCGGGCAATCAAATTTAAGCAGTACTGCGCTCAGGAGGCTGCTGACACTGTTAAGATTTTAAGGCTTTTTCTCAGGATCAGCCATATCAAATGCGCCTTGGCCTAGGCGAGTTATTTTGTACGATTGCATATTATTAAAATTAAAACGAGTAATTTTAAATTTGGAAGATTTCTGGCACGTGCAGCGCCCTATAGACCCCGACGCCCCGGACAGCTGCCCCAGTCAGTCCCTTTTAAAGCCGGCGCTGCTTCTCGTCTATTCTCCCATTAAAACTGTCTGATAAGTACCATTTTTTCCCACAGAGGTGAACCTAGTGAACAAATTCGGTGAAGACGATGAAACTGCCGTGGAAGTGATCGCCAACAAACCGTTCATGTTCTTCATCGAGGACGAAGCAACACGACAGTTGCTATTCACCGGACGGGTATCGGACCCGCTTTCTACCGTCGCTGCCTTTAAACCAGTTTAAAACATTTTTGTGCCCATTCAGAAAGCTATCCAGCACCCGTAGCGTTTATCGCCGACTTATAAAATTTTAGGCCTTTTGCACATTATAAGAAAATTTCTCGTGTCATACGAGAAAATTCTTATAATAAAATGGATTTTATATGAAACTAAACACGTTACAAGACATAAGAAATATATTAGGTATATATCAGATTTCTTATAATGCGCAAAAAACCTTATGTGCCTACTGACAAGAATGGGTTTTATTTATACCCAACACAAAACCAGATATGCTGAGTTCCTCGTCCCAAATAACCATACTTAAACACTACTTTAAATTCTACTTAGTTAGTGGTTAGTTGGTTATTTTGTGATAATTGCAACTGTTAGTAGGATAAAATTTACTTTAATTATTATCTCTTGTCTTGTAAAACTAATACAAAACTAATTATCTACACATCCGATGTTAAAACGAACCCCTGAGGCCTTTTGCACATTCTAAGAAAATCTTTAGTGCCCTGTGAGAAATACCTTATAAGAAATTTACATGTACTAGTAGTAGTACTTGTTATTGTATAAAAATAAAAATATAAACAATATAAATATGGGCTTATGATCATACACATTACAAGACATAATAAAGAAATTTTACTATCGTTTTAACTAATGTGACTGAGTTTCTTGTAACTTTATGAAATATTTGTCATAGGATACCAAAACATTTCTTCTAATGTTAAAAGACTCAAGACGGTTTTCAGCTCTGTCAGAGACTGCCCGTCCTTAGCTAGTAATTTAATTTAAGAGCTATTTTTCATTGCACATTGTACCTATTAAACAAGAATGACGCATGAAAAATGTACTTATTTTCAGGTATAGTGCCAACTGTTATTTGTAGATTGTGCATAGAAAATTATAAGGCTTTTATACTTTTCCGAAAAAATAAAAGATATTCTCAGTATCTACGTTATTTTATTTTTATACCATTTAGATAATCTCGTTAACCAGAACTCAACTCAACGTTAACGTGACACACATATGACACAGAACACTTTCACTGGCTTCACTTTTAACTACATATAGTATGAAAATATGAAAATATGAAAATATATTTATTGCTCATAAAAATTCAAAAAACAGTAGGTTAGGGACCTCCTAGTAGGTATGCGAGATACCTGTGACAGGAGACCCCGATCCTCTAAAAAACTGTGCAACAATTACAATAAACTACATAATAGGTAAACATAAGAAAGTATTAGATTTAAATTCAAATTCTTAAACATTTTCAAATCAAACAAAAACTTAATTAAATTAATCCAACATAAACTAAATACTGAATATTTTACATATGTTAAAAATGTGTGAGTAAGTGAGTGTGTGAGTGTGTGTGTGCGTGTGTGTGTGTGTGTGTGTGTGTGTGTGTGTGTGTGTGTGTGTGTGTGTGTGTGTGTGTGTGTGTGTGTGTGTGTGTGTGGGTGTGTGTGTGTGTGTGTGTGTGTGTGTGTGAGTGAGTGTGTGAGTGAATGTGATTGTGTAAGTGAGTGAGTGCATGTTAAGTGTGCGTGTGAGTATACGCCTTAAGAGCAAATCAATTAGTTTAGGTGGCGCAATACAATAATGCTTCCGCATCATCGTAACTCAAGCCTTTCATCCACGCCACTAGCGCTTTTTTGCAATCATACCAGGTTAGCGGATAAATATGGATAAGTTTATTTATTTTGTTATATAAATGCACTGACTGCGCAGAAAACTGTCTCTTGGCAAAGACGGATTTATGATTAGTAGAAGGGACAGCATCCTTAATTCGCCTTCCAATGGTCTGCAATGGACTAAATATGAGAGTTCTGTGACATCTTAAGACGGTAGATAAAATATACAATTTACGCATGGTTAAAAGGTCACATTCACTATACAGATCGCTAGTAGGGAACCTAAAAGGTTTAAAGTACATAACCTTCAATATACAGCGCTGACCTCTTTCGAGTTCTAGAAATTTAGTCTTAATAGCACCACCCCAGACGCAAATGCAATAGGTCATGATGGATTGAGCTAAGGCAACGTACAGTTTATTAAGAAGTACCTTGGAGGTTACATGTCTCAGCATCTTAAAAAGCCAAACAAGCTTTCTAATTCTTCCATTTACATGTTCCACATGTGAGTGCCATGAGAGACGTTGGTCTACTATGATCCCCAGATATTTTATGGAAGAAACTCGATCAATCACCATGCAGCTACAGTGTTGACAACTCATATCGATACTACATCTATGATATCTTAATTTCAGGTCACTGTGCGGTTGTGTACTTTGGTACTTCGAAAAACAAATATAATTAGTTTTACTAATATTAAGCGTGAGAAGGTTACTACTAAGCCAAGAAAAAACCCTCCGAAGCCCCCGTTCCGCCGACTCGAAAGTGCTACTCCATGTCTTACCCTCAAACACAACTGCCGTATCGTCAGCATAGGAGAAGATACGTCCACGATCCACTTTCATGCCAGTAAGGTCATTCACATAAATGAGGAATAATGTGGGCCCAAGGACACTTCCCTGTGGGACGCCATAAGAGACAGTAACCTCCCGGCTCATGACATCACCTAACTTCACTCTCTGAGTTCGCCCCCTCAGATAGTCACCGAGCAGATCCAATGCACGTCCTCTTATCCCAACTCGTTCAAGTCTGTGCACAAGGATGGGGAGGGAGACGGAATCAAATGCCTTCTTTAAATCAAGGAAAACTGCTAGGCATTTATTTGATTTGTCTATAGTATCTGAAATTAATTTAGTGAGTGCTATAGTTGCATCTTCAGTGGATCTACCTTGACGAAATCCAAACTGAGATTCAGATAGGATATTGAATTTATTTAGGTAAGCTACCAGTCTATTATTAATAGTTTTTTCAATAATTTTTGATATTACAGTCAAAACAGAGATAGGTCTATAGTTATTAGCATCATCTTTCTCACCCCCCTTGTGCACAGGCGTTACTATGGATCGTTTCAAAAGGGAAGGAAAAACACCAGTAGCGAAGCATAAATTTGCCAAGTGACTAACCACAGGAGCAACCTCCATCCTGACCAGCCTAAGGAAACCAGTTGGTATCTCATCATAGCCAGGGGCACTATCAATTTTAAGTCCCATAATGATATTGCATATCTCATCTGGGTCTGTATCCAAAAGAACAATAGATGAGCTCATGGAGTCAGTCGTAAGGCTGGGCACAGCAAACGAGTTTGGGTCACTGTCAGCAAGAATATTTTCTGCCAACGACTTCCCAACGTTAACAAAAAATTCGTTCACATGATTAACGGACTCCAAAGGAGTTTCCCCTGCATTAAGTAATTCCAGATTTTGAGTTTTTGCAGTTTTATAACTAGTAAGCGATTTAATCGTTTTCCACAAGGCTTTGGGGTTTTTACTGGATTTATCTATTTGTTCCCTATCATATTTACGTTTCACTTGCTTAATTAATTTGTTGCAAAAATTCCTATATCTCCTGAATGTGACGTTCAGGATCTCATTCTGTGGATCTATGCGAGCTTTTAGTTGCAATTTGTTCCTATTCTGAATACAGCGCAGAATACCAGGAGTAACCCAGGGTTTAATATTACGTTTACTTTTAGGAATGAGTTTAGTAATTTTACTTTTCTCCAAGGATTCCTGGAGCTTTTTTATTAAATGTTCTGCGACATAATCTGGATCGTTAATAAAGAGAAGAGACTCAATGTTTTTGTCAAGTAGTTTACCTTTGGCTTTTTCATAATCTATCTTAGTAATTTTCTTGGAACAATTATTTGGTAAAACTTGATTTGACAGGCATAGAAAAATCGATAAGTGATCCGTCACCGACGTATTCAGTACCGCTATCTGAGCTTTTTTAATACTACGTTCAATTTTGAGCATAAAATGATCCAAACAGTTGGATAATCTTGTAGGTAACATGTGGCCTGGTAAAATACCAAAAGTACAGAGCATATTCAAATAGTAGTTTCTATTTTGAGTTTCCTGCGCAGGTTCCTGATTACGGGAAATCAGATTTATGTTAATATCGCCGGTTATTATAATATTACTAAATGATTTGACGGTATCAAGATAATTGCTAAGTGAATTAATGAAGCTAGACGCATCATAATTAGACGGGGAGCGATAAATTCCCAATATCACAGTATTTTTAAATGTTATTTGGATACACGAAGCGTGAGCGATCCTGATTTCACAAATATTGGCCTCTAGACGATCACTAACATAAACTACTACACCGTCATTTTGGTTGATGTTAAAGACGGTAGAATGAGAAGAGTAGTTCATAAGTCGAGGGATAGGTTTATGAGGGACAAGTCGACATTCCGACAGAATAAGAATATCAACATCAAAGTCCAAAAGGGACATAGTTGTCATAAAATCATTTAAATTGCTGTATATACTCCTGATATTCTGCGATACAATGGTAATATCTGAAGACTTAATAGGTACAAATTTTTTAAGATCCTGGATGTCACACTCAGTCGAACACGCAATTTCTGTCATGTCTAAATCATTAATTATATCCAATTGATTATTCATTATCCAAAAATAATAACACAATACGTTTGTTTATAACCATGTGCCATATACATATAACGAAAATTGCACATAAAGTTATCGACCATTTTATCCGATGGAGAATATAAATTAGATGTAGGAATATAAAGCCAGTAAAGACGCATATGGAAACAGTAGTAATTGATTTGCATGTATTGAAATATGTGTAATGTGTGTAGGTTTTATATGAGGAAACAGTGAAATTATTGGTGAGAGTGTTTATGTATGTGTGTAGTAGCATGTTTAGATGAAAGTTCAATAACATTTTTGCATGAGAACGAACACTATCATTTATAATTAAAATTAAAACTACAAACAAGATTATATAGCAAATTAAAAACATATAAAGAGTAGCAGCCAACAGTGAATAAGTGCTAAGAACATTTGCGTGCGTTCCATTACAAATAGTACAACAAACAATTTTTCCCATGTGAGGTATGATAACATATATGTAGGCTAGTCATTTTAGCTTTGAAAGATCTGTCTCAGAAGCGATGAGAATTGCAGGCGAGCGCTCCTCCTTACGTAGATAGATCTTCCCGTAAGAAGTCCAGCATCCATGATATTTGTGAGTCTTCTTGAACTGCCTTGCCAGGTAGTGAAGATGCTGGCCTTTTCTTGAAAGGCTTTCCGCAATATAAATTGGTTTACACTGCCCAGGGTATTGTAGTTGAGCCGTGCTAAATGGTTGACCCTTATTATATTTATTATAATTTCTACAGGCTTTTATCACATTATCTTTTTTGGTAACGGTAGTAAATTCAACTACAATGGATCCGCCAATGCTCTCCTTAGTTTTGGTGGTATATAGTATATCTACGAACTGATCTGATGATGAAGCCGAGAGCTAGGCGCTGGAATTCCAAGGCAATAACGTATCCAAGGTGTGATTGGTCTTGTTGGAATAGTCTTAGGGTATACTTTGACCAAGAATGGTATCCGGGTTTGATGATGGATGGATCAGTCGGCCAGGCACTGGATCTCCAAGACAACAATGAAACTATTTGGCTAGGGATCATCTTTTAGTTCGGTTTACCATTAAAGCGTGTTTTTCTTATTTTTAACTGTACCTATTTATTTTTTAGATCTTAACCGGCACTGCCGTTTGTCATGATACCTACAAGTACTGCATAATATTTGTTACTAGCTGTAGATCACGACTTCGTCTGCAAACTAAAGAATTAGCTTATCATTATTTTTAGCGTACCAAATTTCACTCAAATCCGTTGAGCTGTTTTTGTTGTTGTGAAGTAATAAACATCCAACCATCCAAACATTGAAAATGTCACTTCATCATCATCATCATTAATTTAAGAGCTTAGCTCTTGTCGGTGGAGTAATCGCCACTCTTTTCGGTTCTCTGCCAGCGTTTTCAGCTCCTGATACGACATGACATTGACTTTTTCCTTGGCTTGATCTATAAATGACCGTCTCGGTCTTTCCCTGCCTCGCCTGCCTTCTATTCGCCCTTCCAAAATAGTTATTATGAAACTGTCATGTCGTATCAGATGCCCCAGCATATTCCCTCTCCTATTTTCAATCGTCCTCAACAGCCGCCTTTCCTCTTCCACCAACTCTAAATGTCACATTTATAATATAATATCTAGAATGTCTATACTATAAGAAAAATATTCTGTTTCATTTTAACATTTTGATCCTAGGTCATTCCTGATCTTAAATTACTGAATATGCTTTTAAATACCTACTTACCAATATCAAATCAAAATAATAATTTGTATGCCATTAAAACAAAATATGAATATGATGTTGACTTCATTTGTTATTATCACTTGTTCTTGTTCAATAAATTTAAAAATAAAGTACCTAAGCACTACCTTATCTGAACTGACCGCATTAAGTTAAAAAAAAATCGCAGACAGGTGTCATGGGTCAAGCTCAAGTACATTATTTAATGCGATACAATTACTAACGAGGCTTCAATTGCCGTAAAAACCCATAATTTTCTGTCTGCCCCCTCTTTTAGCCGATTACGTTCGAATTCGTCACTTCACTTTATAAATCTGTTGTTAACGTCAGTGTAGAATTAGTTACTCGACTGGGTGAGCGTAAGATGAAGTCGATGAAGCTTAATTGTATTTGACATTAAATAAAACAAAAACAACAGCGAGTGTTGTAAAATCATCGTGTTGCATTTGTTAATTTAAGATTTTAGTGTATCGTTAGGCCATAAATTAATTTTGTAAGCGCAACATGATCAATATTTTTTTGTACGGTAAGTTTTTGTTTTTTAGTGATGTAAGTATTAGGAGCATACTGGAGAGGCTTATATTGCATGCAAACCTATTTCACGTAATCCTTTTTAAATTGTGTCAATGTCGAAAAAAAAGCATTTTATTGAATTTGGTTTGGTTTGAAGAATTAGTTCATAAACATAAATTTCCTTCCCTTTGATTGTTACCTTTTTAACAAAATCGTTATGTACCTACTGCTTGATAACGCTACTGTCTTTTTTTACTCGTTAGTGGCTTCAACAATCGAATGTCAAAGCCAGGCATCAACAAAGTATACGATATGATTTATTTGTGAAGTTTGCATACCTTTTTTGTATCTCAGAATGCTCTCAAAACCATTTTCCCTGTTCCTGCGGACAGATAATGATCGTAATGATATGAATGACCTTCCTCATTTGCAAACTTGTTTACTTACTTGAGTCGTTACGGTCCTGACAGTCATTATCATTAAATATAAATGTAAATAATAAATAAATAAATAAATAATGTATTTTATAACATTGATGTTTGACTTCATATCATAGAAATGTTAAAGTTTGAGCAAAGAACAAAAGTAACTTTCAAATATTATTGATGCTGTGATACTGGATTTTTGATATTTATAAGCAACTTTTATCTTCTTTGTCAAACAAACACAAATTTTTCTTTTTTGTTTTATAATTTTTTCATTAAATTTAATTTTTTTAAAAGTAGTCCCGAAACGTGCTCTGCTTACCCGTTTATAGTGGTCATGTGTGTATGTCATTTCCCTGTTCAAGGCACGGAAAACTGTAAAATCCTTATTTTTTTTAGGCAGTCATTTGTCACTGAGCAAATATGGGTTAGATTAGATTTATTTTTTCTCCGGCAAATGACTGCTTAAGGCCACAATCTCCAAAAACATGATGAGATGCGAAACAGATTCTAAATTTAGAAAACAATACTGGGCGAACCAGTTAATTAGTTCGTATTAATAAGATTGTGATTGATTCACATAAATAAGCTAATTAGGCATCCATAGAGATTTTAAAACCCAACCTTAAACTTTATTTTTCAAATTGCAGCTTTTCTCCTGGCCGGCCTACGGACCTTGGAATGTCAAACAAACAAAAGGCAAGAGAATTCTCGTCTAAACTATTTTGACACAGATCTCCTTAAATACTTGGCCGAAGACCGTTCAGGCAATGTCGTGTTATCGCCTGCGAGTATCAAATCGACGTTAGCTATGCTGTTGGAAGGGGCTAATGGGAAAACTGAAGCTGAAATACGAAGTTCTTTACGAGTTTCACCGAATAAGGAGGAGTTTAGGGAACAGTTGAATGCATACTTGTCAGCGTTACAGGTAACGAACTTTAACTTTTGATGTATGCATAGTAGAAATAACGTTTCATCTGTCATCCTCGGAAAGTGAGGTAAATCATATCCAACATACGGGAGCAAACTCTATTTTCTTAATAATTTAAAAAAGTCTATGGATGTCAAGGGAATACATACGTTTATAATATTATAAATAAATATCACGGGACAATTCACACCAATTGATCTAGTCCCAAAGTAAGCAAGGCTTGTGTTATGGGTACTAGGCAACGGATAAACATACTTGTACAGATAGATATAAACTTAAATAAAATATTAAACACCCAAGACTCGAGATCAAACATTAGTATTATTCATACAAATATCTGCCCCGACGTGGAAATCGAACCCGGGACCACAAGCTTCGTAGTCAGGATCTCTAACCACTAGGCCATTTTGGTCGTCAAAATATTATCGTGGTACTTGCGAATTTCCATTATACCCGGTATCATTTCTACACCACGCATGCATGGTTTGCTTGTTTAGTCTTAAATTGTGATGTCCTGTCGATCGTTCAAAGGTTAACTGGAAGAGATCCCTTTTAGAGGTAAATTTAACTTTGTACATCTGTTTCTCTTAATTTAATATTTTTTACGTACAATAACGAGTTTTGTATACATACATCATTAATTTTACTTTCTTGGTGTTTGTGTGATATAATCATTTTGGCTGCCAATCATGCTGGTAATTCTCAAAATAGTATTGGGATCAAAAACCTTTCTAATATTTAATCACCGTTCCTTTCAATTCCAGTTCAATACGACAGGAGGCCGACTTCAAAATGCTAATGTCGTGGTGATATCCAACAAGCTAAAACTGAAGAAGGAGTATGAGCTTATGCTCCAGAAAGTGTATTTTACCGAAATAGCTAAGTTAAACTTCAGGGATTCAATTGCTGCCAGTACAATAATCAACAACTGGGTCAACAACAAAACTATGGGGTTAATACCAACTTTAGTTGAACCTGGTACGTACGATACATTAACACTGTAACTCATATTTGGGAAGTAGAAATGTTTGTTGACTCTGATTTTGAAAGTCTCATAATATTGGCTAGTAACTAACTATAATCGCTTATTACCTCTGACTTAGACTAAATCTGTCGGTTTGATTGTCAGCTAGAGCCATTAGCCTAGCTTTATTCAGTAAAGTTGACATATCTTTTTTGAAAATGCTTGTCAGTATTTGGTCCCTTTCTAATGTGAAAAACTTAAATACCACGTATTTTCATATCTGTCTCTTTTATTCCAGCACACATACCGCCCACATCAGACATACTCCTTATCAACGCGCTGTACTTCAAAAACACCTGGCTTCACTCGTTTGACCGCCGCCTCTCACATCCCGCCTGCTTCAGGCTCCGAGGGGTATGCCGAAACGTGGCTATGATGGAAACTCAGCACGAGCTGAACTATGCGTTCATTGATAACTTGAGAGCGCATGCTGTGGAGTTACCTTATGCGGTAAGTTTAGTTAGCATTATGTTGTGCGTAGTCTTACCTATTTCACCACCACCGTCGTGTAATTGCTGATGGCAAAGGCTGTTAAACCTGACTTAATGTTGTAGTCAGATTATGGAAAAAATCTTTGCTCTCTTGTATGTCAGTTATAATTTCGAATCAGTAATGTTTTGACGTTTAAATACGGAAATGTAAATGAAGTTAAAACCTCCCCGTGTATAAAGTTAAGAAAGCCTAGCGTAGTTTTCGCTTTTTTTAGTATATGTCTGTCTAGAACTCTTCTGAGAAACGCCACACTTAACTATGATGTTCTTTTCCAAGAAATACGTTACAGTTCCATACCTATAACCTTGATGACGAAATCAGTGACGCACGGCTCTTGTTAAAATCCTGAGGTAGTGTCTTGTAGTATGACAGGAAAGTAACCACTAGACAGGAGAGTTTTCCTCATCATTTTACTGTTGAATATATAAATATTCAACAGTAAAATTACGTCAAGTGGCTGAGAAAATGCATACATTTAGTAGTTACGAGAACAAAAAATATGTATCACTGATCCATCGGAAATTTAGATTTCTATGGAATACATTAACTTGAGAAGGGTTAATAAAAATTTGGTATTTTATTTAACTATATTTTGTAGTCTAGTCAGTTCAATTTAAAGTTTAACTTAGTAAAGATTTACAATACATTGCCAATCTGATGGTCAATTCAAACTGAGAGGGAGACGCGATGCTGTACATGTCATTGACATAAGTACTTAATATATCAATGAGTACTCATTCGAAGTTTTCTCCCAATGAAGTGTCAAATAAAAAAGAAACAAAATTCATTTCTGTAAAGTCGTAAGAAACTTGGCACAAAATCATTTTTACTAAAAAAAAAAACAGATTACAACATTTCTTACAATACACAACCACAAAATTAAATGCATTATAGAAAGAAATCTCATTAAATAGTTACAGACAGCATATTTTTACGATTAAGTGTGAATAACACTACTCCACTGGCACGATTTCATTGACCTAAAGTTCTACATTATAGGGTTTGGCGTCCCGTATCGCAGTGAACTGATCCTAATAGTACTTTGTACTTTTTTACAGGATGGCCGATACTCAATGGTCCTTCTAGTGCCTCAAGACCACGATGGCTTGGTAGGGCTGATCCGAGATCTTCCCTACATGAGCCTGCCGCAGATAGCATTGCTGATGGAGCCCACTGACGTCCAACTGGCAATGCCGAGGTTCACTGTGGATTATAGCGAGGATATGGTTGAACCGCTGAAAAATGTAAGTCGAGATATTATTACACAATCGAAAACAAGGTAACTTCCACGAGATCATTAGTGCTAAAGTCCACGGTTTTTCTGGACACATGGGTTCACCTTGGACGGTGGAATATAAAATACAATGCCCTGATTAGACACGCGATAATATAAACTTTTGAGAACTGATTTTCCGTTGGGTGATGTTTTTATGGTGAAGACGATAACTAAACTTTTATAAATATATCTTTTTCCTAACTTAACTTAAAGTTAGGAAAAATATATATTTATAAAAGTTAGACTGTATTAAGTAAAAGTGCAATCAGTTACCCGGTAAACTCGGTAAAAATTGAAATGGTAAATGAACGTAGAAATGTCAATCTTCCTTAAGCAAAAATATATCTGTGTCACACTTGCACATTCGTGAGCGAAGTACAGTAAAAATATCACTGTACGAAATTCTGTCTGTAAGTAATTAGACTACACTTAAATGATTAGGTTTAGTTTAAGTCAACAAATATCAACGCATACAATATGTCTTTTTGTTTCCTACAGATGCGGATCACAACCCTCTTTTCCGCCCAGTCCAATCTGTCTGGAATCTTCGAAGGCGGCACCACCACCCAGATCAACCACTTATTCCACAAAGTTCACATATCGGTCGATGAGGATGGTACAGTCGCCGCCGCAGCTACCGCTGCTTTGGTCGTACCTTTAATACAGGGGAGCGTACAACTTGTGGTTGACAGGCCTTTCGTGTTCTTCATTAGAGATAATAACT
This sequence comes from Archips xylosteana, assembly GCA_947563465.1. Classification (NCBI taxonomy): domain Eukaryota; kingdom Metazoa; phylum Arthropoda; class Insecta; order Lepidoptera; family Tortricidae; genus Archips; species Archips xylosteana. The sequence continues at coordinate 10,823,662 of OX387364.1, read as the reverse complement.
TGGGTTTGGTCCTGTTTGAAGGGAAGATTGAAGAGCCGAATGAGTTCGTGCCACAGAGTTCAGTTGTTGGTAAGACATTTTTTAAGCTTTTCTGAGCTTTCTTATTTCTAGTATATTTAAGTATTGTCAGCAATGATCAAGCAGATTGTCCTTTTTTAACTATTATTACTTATTACATTTGTTTTTCTTAGTATAATTATTTTATTTCATCTCTTTCCATCTTTTTATTCGAATAAACAGAATCCAATATTACTTTCCACGCATTTTGTCAAATCTCAAGATGATAATAATATATATATAAAGGAAATAATGAATCAGACATTATTTTGTTTCAGGTCAAGCGAGGAAAAGCGTTGTGACAAATGTTCCCATGAAAAGATCAAGTGGTTCCAATTTGAATCGTATGCTATTTTAAGCCGGGATTACATACTTGTCTGTCCTATATCTCTATGTCTATCGAGATTACATCTATGTCATACCAAGGTCCGCGGCGTTAGATTTCTATCGCGTATTTATCAACGTGTAAAGCGTATGTAGTGCGTTAAAGAGAAACGAATTAAATCTCGCTATCACGCCATGGCCATGTCACTTGTTTTGATGGTAAATATCTTATTATCTCGCCTCATTCGTTTTTCGCTTAATTCTTATTTCGTCTCATTCTGTATTCCGTCACTCATTATTTATTTGGCTTGATTTGTTCGATATCCGTCATTATTTTATTTGGTCAAATTCTGTAACTTGTCTATCTCTTAATAAGTCTTATTCGTTTATCGTCACGGTCTTCCTTGGAATCATTCGTCGTTCTTCCCTTTCGTTTTTTGTCTCATTTACACTTACGAACATTTATTCACCAGCACTAAACGTATCGAAATAATTTTGGCGAATAAGTAAATGAGACAAAAAACGTATGGGAAGAACGACGAATGAGTCCAAAGAAGACCGTAACAAAAAACGAATAAGACGTATTAAGAGATAGACAAATTACAGAATTTGACCAAAAAAGATAGTGACGGATAGCGAACAAGACGAAGACGAACACAGAATGAGACGAAATAAGGATTAAACGAAATACGAATGAGGCGAGATAATAGGATACTGTTTTGATGGTATCGAACAAGGAATTTGAATATTTTCATGTAAGAGGCTTGCAGGCCTTACGTAGCACAGTAGTCCGTATCTCAGCCACAAAGTGTCCGTTCTGTGTAAATGCTGACTGAGCTGTAAGAGATATACCTGATACTCTTACGCCCTTGACAAAACCTAGTATGCTAGGCCTACTGGTAGCTTGTAGTTGTACAAAATTGAGAGCCGGGGGTTAGTATCAGGCGAGAGTTGGGATTAAAAGTGATAATATCTACCCTAGGATGACCTCCTACAGCGTCACGTCGTACGCGGCGTCAGAACTTTGGTGTTGAATTATTAGTGTATAGACATAGATTAAGTATAGAAGGTGATTTCATCCGAAATATTTCAGCTGTTGATTAGGTTAGGTTGACAAACGTTTTCATACATTGATCCAAGTTCAAAGAGTACCGCGTCGAAGGCGTCATTACATATTGAATCAAATTTCTGAACTTTCACAGGAGTGTTCAGCCAAACGAATCCAACCACTTGTTGAAATATTCCGGATTGATTTATCTTATCATCTTGTATAATGGTGCAGAAACGTGCCGCGGCCGCGCCGTCTCAGTTCACGTAGCGTTAGCGTCTCGTGCGATGTATGTACATTGCTTTGGACCCCTCCGGACGACTTCGACATTTTCTTAAACTTGGCAATTTCTTAAATTGTCTCTTTCTTTACCTACTTGCCACCATTTTCTTACTGGGTCTCTTTCCTAAACTTCTCTCTTTCCTAACTCGTCTCTTTTTAACTGGGCATTTTTTTACTTGGTCTTAAATTACTTGGACACTGTACGTGGCGTCTTTAGTTATTAGAGCAATGATTGCAATATAAGCTTTGTGTCGAACATTAGAGTAGGTATATTTACCATTAATTGTGCATGTGCATCTGGACGGCGATAGGAGCGCTTACTTTTGAAATGGGCCATTAGCTTAGACTCTTTGGGGGCCATCCATAAAATACTTCGCAAAAATTTGGATTATTTTTACCCCCCCCCCCTACCCGCTTACCCTTATTTGTATCAAAATCGGAATTATTTTGTTATACAAATACAAATACGTTTATTGGCTCATTCTACTTTTCGTAACTTTTTTCATGATAAAGTAGGTATCTAACGCAGTGGACATGCGTGTCCCCGCCATTTGTATGGAAATTGGTGCATTTATCGCTGAGTTGTTAATTTTTGTCCCACAAAATTTCTGAAGAAGAAGAAGAAAATACATTTATTTACAACACCACAGGACACATCATCAGTATTTTCACAAAACAACAGATAGAATGTGTCATTGCGGTTGCAAATCGGATACTGGCTCAGCATAATGCTGAAAATTTCAATCAATTTCAATTTCACCATAATTCTGTAAATTTAAAGTTTTTATGTTTAAAAAGATTAAATTAAGTTTTTATATACTTAAATTAAGTATTCACACTTTAAACAAAACACATAGCCTTTTAATTTACATAAAATAAATGGTTACTTAAAAGCGTTGTAAATCGCGAGCCCCCCTCCTCTTCCTAAATGTTGAAGCAATTTATTGGTGGCCCCTTATAATTATAAGATTACTCCGGCTATAAATTAAGTTCCACGACTTCCATACCTATAACTTGAAAGTTCATTGGAGTAAAAATAAAATGATAAAACAGGAGGTCGTATTTTTATTTAATGAGTCGAGACCAAAACGCTGGACCACGTTAAACGGTAGTTTGGAGTTGAATAAGTTAGACACCTGAAAACCGGTAGTCAATGAAAGTTTTCCGTTGTGACACTAAAATTAACCATAGAATCGTATAGGTAATTTCAGAATATATATTCTGTATAGATGGGTGAATCAACTTTTTCGTATTGTCTACTCTGTCCCCAGTTGCCCAAGTGACATCTTCATACTGTGTCATAGAAAAATGCTTAGGTTGTCCAAGAGACAAAATTTGTGTAACCATAGCAACAGATGCAAAGAAAAAGTTTGTTCACCAAGGTAATTTTAGAATTTTATATATTTTTTTTTTATTTATTCGAGGCCTGTACTGTCTTGTTCTCATTCACGCCAGTTCTCGCATTTACTACAGCTCGTACTTTCATTCTTCATATAGGTAACGCCACCAGAGTTGAGGCCACGCACACAACCACATCTCATGTATTACGTCAAAATCCCGCTGTCATTACATGAGATGTGGTTGTGTGCGTGGCCTCAACTCTGGTGGCGTTACCTCTACAATATCTTAGAATTTTATATTCTGAAATTACCTATACGATTCTATGGTTAATGTTCGTGTCACAACGGAAAACTTTCATACTTGATAGGTAATTTTGACGGCTTTAAGGTGTCCAACATATTGAACTCAACTCTTATTTGCCTTTCATACAAATGAGGTGAACCAACTTCACTTACATCATACTAGCTATTACCCGCGACTCCAGCTGCGAAGAATTAGTTTATCGCTATCCCGCGGGAATTATGCGATTTCCTGGGACTCAAACTATTTCATCCAAATTTCATCTAAATCGGTTCAGCGGTTTAAGCGTGAAGTGGTAGGTAGCAGACAGAAAGTGTTCCTTTCGCATTTATAATATAAAGTAAGGATTTTATCGATTATCGTGTAGTTTTCACCCGAATGTCGAAGAAGGGCTATTTACCTAATTTAAGTACCTCTCATTCTGTCTTGGTCGACATACACACTGCTCTATTACCAAAGTACTTTCTGTTGTGTCCATACAACAATGTAGGTCCCCTATGAAATATTTACACATTATGTAGGTCATTATTGTAACAGATGGGCCATATTTCCACAGTTTTGATTACATGTGTTTGTGTCCAACTTACACGATGTAAGGCCAGGATGTCCATAGATTAGTCTTGCCTATCGATAGTATCGCCACGTGTCAATACTATCGATACTGCTTTATAAGCAGTAAAGTAGTATTTAGCAGTAAAGCAGTTTATAAAGTAGTATTGATAATCGCAAAAATTCAACACTATTAATGGTACAAACCTATCGATACTATCGATAGTATCGATTGTTTTTGGTCACTATTGGCTGATTTTTCAATACTATCGATTCTATTGGACATAAAACTATAGATACTATTGATATTATCGACACGTGGTGATGCTATCGATAATGCTATCGATACTGCTATCGATATCCTGAATAGTTTTCGAGATCAGCTATCGATAGTCAAGGGTCGGCGGTGGTCCCGGGTTCAATCCCCAGTCGGGGCAGACATTTGTATGAAAAAATTACGAATCTTTGTGCTGGAGTCTTGGATAATATGTAGGTAGTATGTATTTATCTACATTACGTTTCACCGTTGTCTAGTATCCTTAGTACAATTGTTTAGTTTGGAAGCTTTGGAACTAGGTCATTTGGTGTAGAATGTTCCATGATACATACTTTATTCACAAATTTTATAATAGGATATAAATGTATAAAGATTTCTAAATAACACTGCAAACATGGTATGATTACATACGTAGGTGTTGATATCATTAACAAAGATTTATTAACAGCAGAATAGAGAAAACAGGAAACGTCGTGTAATTTATAAGAACAGTGAAAACTAGTAGTCCAACTGGTTAAACCGTTGCGTCTGATATCCTATCATGTTCTAGACTCGAATCTTGTAATGATGCTTTTTACTTTTAATATAGCTCTGAAACTAACTAAAAAAGCCGTCATAGTCTAGGAGGAATTGATTCCTCGAACTATGTCCGTAACTTTAGTTCTTGCGCGGATTTCATCATTATTCTAATGCGAAACTCCAAGCATAGCCCTCTTCATCGCCCTCTGAGTGACTTTGAGCTCACAAGTCATCACTGGCAACACACAATGGTCAAAGAATTTTGACTTGAGACACTGCGGTATATTGGATGACAAGATATTGTGGAGCTTCCTGAACGCTGCCCAGCCGAGTCTCGAATGATTTTGCAGTTAATTGAATGTTAATTTGGTTTACAGGGTTAAAATAAAGTTTTTAGGGTTCCGTAGTCAACTAGGAACCCTTATAGTTTCGCCATGTCTGTCCGTCTGTCTGTCTGTCCGCGGCTAAGCTCAGAGACTGTTAGTACTAGAAAGCTGTAATTTGGCATGAATATATATATATCAGTCACGCCGACAAAGTTATTAAATAAAAAAAACTAAAAAAAATTTTTTTAGGGTACCTCCCATAGACGTAAAGTGGGGGTGATTTTTTTTTTCTCGACTAACCCTATAGTGTGGGGTATCATTGGATAGGTATTTGAAAATAAATAGGGGTTTTCTAAAACCATTTTTTGATAAAGTGAATGTTTTCGGAGATATTCACTCCGAAAGTTCAAAATAATGTGTCCCCCCTCTAACTTTTGAACCGCTCGTCTAAAAAATATGAAAAAAATCACGTAAGTTAAACTTAATTAATAAAAACTTTCTAGGAAAATTATTTTCAACTTAATCAGTTAAACAGTTTTTAAGTTTTTGTAAAAAAATATTTCTAAACTAAGATTGTAATTTAACCGCCATTGCAAGCATTTTTTTTCTTTAAGTACCTATAAGATCACGCTAACAGTATCTTTTTTCAAATAAAAAAAATATATTACATCTGAAAAACAATCAACATACATATACTAGTTCTAGTAGACTGCAGATTAGTTACGCAATTCGCCGATAGATGGCGCTCTACCGCCGACGTTGGGACCAAAACAACCACATTAATAAAGTATGCAAAGATATTTTTGTACTTGCTACGGAACCCTATCTTGGGCGTGTCCGACACGCTCTTGGCCGGTTTTTTTATTAGAGAATACTAATCCCTCGAATTATTGTTTTAGGTATACGTATAGATGCTTATTTTTGCACCAAAAAAACGAATGCGGACCGGAATCATTTATTTGGCTTTAATAACGATGGACGGCAGATAGCAGTATATTTATTGGCTAAAATGTTTTAAAATAAAAGTTAATGGCTATAATTTATGGCTGGCGCCTCAAACTGGCTTCTGATTGGGAATCCTGTCTGCGATGTGGGGTAAATAGTAGAATAGTAGATTGACTAGGTATATACGAGAGGTATCAATCTTTATCATAGATTTTGTTGACCGACTTCTAAAAAGGAAGAAGTAGTCGATTTGTTTGTTTTAGGGTTCCGTACCCAAGGGTGCCATCAGGACCCTATTACTGAGACTCCACTGTTTGGCTGTCTGTCCGTCTGTCTTCTGTCACAGAGCTTTATCTCCTTAACCCTTATAGTTAAGCACATGAATTTATCACCGATTATGTGCTACTGTAGCCGCTATAACAACAAATACAAAAAATAAGATAAAGTTAAAATCTAAGAAACATGTTTTATTTAGGCTTTTCTAACTTGATCTTTATAATGGCATCAGCTGTACCTACTTGAAAATTTCACCGAATGTATATTGTCATAGCCAATATTATAACAAATATACCAAAATAAATTGTACGGAAGTACCGAACCCTTCAGGTACGAATCCGGCTCGAACTTGACAGGTTTTATCAATTTGCCTATTTTTTTTGTATTTATACGTATATGCCCATCGATATCTTCCCCACTAATTGTGAATTGATTTTGATGATACTTCTTTCATTCGATACTGTAATGTAATTCCTATGAGGTTTTTTACCCCCCCCCCCCACTGGTGTGATATCGTGAGATTCACCTCGCCCCTTCCCTCCCACTCCTAATCTCAAGTCAAGAAAGCATGAAAGCAAGCATGCAATGCAAGCGAGAATCCAAGCAGGAGGTCCAAATTTTCAAAATTAAAAACTGACATTAATTTACATATATATTGACATTTCTAATTTCGTATTATCTTTTGAATGGAATGGCCGATTTCAATAATTCAAAAAGAAATCAACAGGTATTGAACCAGTCTTGAATACGAAATAATTTGTGTTAAACGTCAACACAACGTCAAAATCCCGCTGTCATTACATGAGATGGTTGTGTGCGTGGCCTCAGCTCTGGTGGCGTTACCTATACTTTAAACAGAGAAGTGTGATGACAATTGTATTGATCTAGGTATTAGTATCATGGTAAGGACATCTCTCAATATTATGAGTTCAAACGGAATCGTCGGTGTACCAGTCCGCTCGCACCTGACCGGTTTTTTTAACGTGGAATCAGAACCACTCGGTAACAATAACGACAGCTCAATAAATTAACTTTGAGCTGCGTTCGACATTAAATTGGGATACTACCGTGCCAATTAAAACATTCGCGAAAATTGTCTCGAAGAAAGGAGGTCGGCATGTTACCATTTATTTTACATTGTAAATGGTTTCCTTTGGAATGACCACGGTTAAAGATAGTTAATTGAAAGAAAGAGGTGATTTGTTTGTAAAGAGAAAGTGAGGTAATTAATACGATCACCTGGGATTTTATTTGTTCGCGGATTCAGCGCTGCGCTCGACTAACAACCATTACATGAACAGTTCGCATTATATGAAATTTTCGCGGTTAATGTCAATGTCAATTCACTACCAGTATTAATTAAGACACTAGACTCCGTATGATTGTGTCCGTTCAAACTAATATTTGCTACCGAAACTTCGGTTTCTGTTTTAATTTCGGCAGGAGCCGAAATCTAATACGAGGACGATTCTGGTGTATATTTTTTCAACTTGCATTCTCTTTAGCTTTCGTTAAATATGTACATATTTCGATAAATAGAATTGATTATTCTATTCTAATATATAAAAATCTCGAGTCACGGTGTTTGTTATTGAACTCCTCCGAAACGGCTTTACCGATTTTTATGGAATTTTTTCTCTGTATTTGGTAGGTCTGAGAATAGGTCGCAGGCTATTTTTATATCCCTTTTCTTCGCAGACGGAGTCGCGGGCAACAGCTAGTAAATTTATAATTATAACTTTGTAGCTCTATACCAACCAACCACTAGCGCCATCTGGTCATCAATAAGGAAAACCGCTACATTCTACATAGCGCAATTTCAATGTTTCTCAACTTAGATGCATACGAGTAAATACAATTTTCAAATCTCTTCCATCGGATTTTGGACCCCTGCCAAGAGATAGTCTCCTTATTATTTTTTAATTAGGTCTTTTCCCACCGCTATAAAAATGTATATTTGTGAAATAACAAGTAGCAAGGAGAAATTAGAAGATGCGATGCGGAGCCACGACACGACGTCGGTTGCTTACGAATGCCGCACTAAAGCCCTCAAATCCAGATTCGATTTCGGCTAGTTTCGGCAGACTTTTTGTCGAAACCGAAATTCTAATTTAACGCCGAAACTCGCTGAAAACGAAACCAATAGTTTGGGCGAACTACCTTAAACCACTTAAGAGCGGACGGGTCAAGCAAGTTATGGCTGTCTGTCAAACGCGGTGTTAGATCCGTGCACGAGGTTCATTAAAAGAATAACACAGCTAAATAAGGATTTAGCAAAGTATTGGCATGAATTCAGTTGCATAATAACACGTGTATACATGTCAAACAGACGCAGCTGTCTTTGCACGTGCGGTTGCGGAGTAGCAAGATAAAAGGCTTTCGGCTATCTTAATTTAGTTTTATTATATACATACATAACATTATAATAATCAATCAATCAATTATTTATTTATTTGTAAAACATAGGTATAAAGGTGATACAAATTTTTTAGATCGCTATATTTTGCCGTGAGGTGTACAAATTATATTAATAAACTTAAAATTAAAAAAAAAACATGCAACATCAAATTAAATCAGACTACACAAATCAAATTAAATTAAAATACATAAAATAAAATAAAATATAAATGCATCAAATTAAACCAAATTAAATCAAATCAAATTATATTACTTAAATCAAATTAAATTAAACTAAATCAAATCAAATTAAATCAAGTTAAATTAAATCAAATCAAATTAAATTAAATGAAATTAATATTACATCTCAACGCACATAATCTTTTTCACTTCTCATGCTCTTAAAATGTTACTTTAGTCTCTGCATATCGGGACTAAAGCTCGTTTTTAATCTCAAGGGATTAAAGTAAAATTTTTTTAATTGACTATGGAAACCCCTAAACTGCCAATCACGGTTTGTGTGAATGGAGGATTATCGCCATTTTCAGTGACAGGGTATAGACAATTTTAAAGCTTTCCACAGACCGAAGCGCGCTGCGGACGCTCCGTAGCGCCCTGCGTTTCGGTCTGTGGAAACCTTTAGGGCGTGGAAATAACCTCAAAATGACAACTGTATAAAAAATATTTAAAAAATAATAATTTCGTGAAACACGATGAATAATTAATTATGAATATTAATTTATTTAATTATAAAATATTAAAGATGAATTCATTTTATTCTACATGTAAAGAAAGATTTCCTTTAGCTTAGGTGTTTTTTAATTTGTTTTTTTTTTAATAGCGCTGTCGGCAAAGCAGTTCCCTGCTCTGTCGATAAAATAGCAATCCGCACTGTCGGCAAAGCAGTGCTGGAGTGTACGGTAGATAGAGCAGTTACGTTTGAAAGTTAATATGACGTGACTTCAAAATAATGCGATGTCAGTTGCATTTAAAAGTAAATAGAAAGTATAATTAGATATAATTTAACAAAGAATTGGCATATAGAAAATAAACATAAAATGTCGTTTCTTTATTCACGGGTAAGTGTTTCAGTTAACAATATATTTTGTGTGTGAACTTAGATCAATTAGGTTAATTTATTTGCCGATTCTAATGAATGAACAATTATCATTCTTACATGCATAGTCCAATTGGTTTTAACATAGTCTTTAAGTTAGAATCTGTTGGCTAATTATGCAAGCATTTAAAGCGTCACTTTACAAAAAAATATAAAAGAAAAGAAAAGACAGCAGTATTTTTTTTGCTATTTGAATTTTGAACAGATGTCCATTGCTCGTATTGAGCATACGTTGTAAAAAAGTAATTTTGTACGTCGTTTTTTTCCTCGCATTCAAAGTGAAAAGTAGAGTGTTTAACGCGGGACAAAACTACCATAATGACAACTCGAATTATAGCCTCCCTCGCTATCGCTCGGGTGGCTAAATATCTCGTGTCATTATGGCTTGTTTTAGTCCCTTGTTGAACAATCTACTATTAAATCCTTTCCAGTCTGGTTTCCGCCCTGGGCATAGCACTGTCACTGCTCTCGTCAAGATCACTGATGACATTCGCCTCAATATTGAGAACAGGCAGCTGACGGTTTTGGTTCTACTTGATTTCAGTAGTGCATTTAATACCGTTGACTTCGACATACTTCTTGGTATCCTCAACTCCCTGAATATATCTTCAACTGCTTTATCCTGGTTCCGTTCTTATGTTAGTGGGAGGCAACAGCGAGTCAAGGTCGAGGACGCTTTTTTAAGCTGGTGCGATATGGCCGCTGGTGTCCCTCAGGGGGGGTGTACTTTCCCCTCTCCTTTTCTCTATTTTTATCAACGGTATTACCTCCTCATTGCACTCTTCTTACCACCTGTATGCCGATGATTTGCAAATATATGCTGCTGGTAGTCTTGACGATTTTCCTCTACTGATTGATCGCATCAACGCTGACCTGATCACGATTCGCGACTGGGCTGCGAGTTTCGGCCTCAAAGTAAATGCGAAAAAGACGCAAGCGATCGTTATTGGCAGTCCATATTTTATTTCCCAGTTGTCTGATATGGTAGTAGGTAAAAAATTTGTATTTTGATGGTACAATTATTCCTTTCTCGTCTACCGTCAGAAATCTGGGGATTATCATGAACCAAACGCTTTCTTGGTCGACCCAGGTAGCTGAAGTTAGACGTAAACTTTTGCCTTGCTTCACTCTCTCAGACGCTTGCAAAATTTCCTGCCTCTCCAAACCAAAATGACCCTAGCTCAGTCTCTTTTACTTCCTTTGCTCGACTATGGTGATGTTGGTTATTTGGACCTTACTGAGGAGTTGCTTGACAAGCTTGACCGCCTTCAAAACGTGTGTATCCGATATATCTTTGGTCTCCGTAAATACGACCACGTATCTCACTTTCGCGCACAGCTGAGGTGGTTGCCCATCAGGGAGCGTAGGAACATCCACGTTCTGTCATTGCTTTTCAACACTCTTTTTAATCCTTCCGCCCCTTTATACCTTTCCGAGCGTTTCAGCTACTTGGCTGAAGGAAGCCAGCATCGTTTGCGGTCGAGCACCAATCTCCTTTTGGCCTGTCCTTCTACTTCTTCCAAAATTTACTCAAATTCATTTACTGTGCAATCTGCTAGACTGTGGAATCGATTATCCACCTCCATTAGGCAATCTCCCTCCGTGGTGTCGTTCAGGGAAGCTTTGAAGAAGATGTGGCTCACACCATCTCTTTGGGTATGTATTACAATACCGAAGTGCGATAGACCGAATGTATTAAAACATCGAATGGGTCAAAAGACCGACACGATTCTTTTCTGAAACCGTTAACTTTTTAAGATTGTTATAAAACAAACCTAACCTAACCTAACGGGTTCTGTGTGATGCCGTTTTAATAAATTCTAAGAAGTTTACGGTTTCAGAAAAAAATCGTGTCGGTCTTTTGACCCATTCGATGTTTTAATACATTCGGTCTATCGTACTTCGGTATTATAATACATACCCATCTCTTTAATATATTGAGAACACTGCTTATTTATTGTATGTATTTTGCATATATATGTTGTATATGGTAGTATATTTTTATTAGTTTTCTTTATATTATGAGTTTATGTATTGTATTTACTAAAAGTTGTATGTAGCCTTTGCTTTGTCCAACTGTTTTATATTTACTTACTCTTACTAAATGCTCCTTTCATCCACTCAAAGGTTGACTGGTAGAGATCCCTTAAAGGGATAAGTTTGCCTTTGTACATGCATTTCAACGGTGTCAATAATGTTTTTCTTTTTTTCCTTATTTTTGTACAATAAAGAGTTTACATACACACATACATACATTACATTAAAATAAATAAATCAAATTAATACCTACATGGTCTAAAATTATCTACTCAAATTGTCATTTAAGTAAGTGATCAGAAATGGAATAGTAGCACTTATTAATAAGTAATGTCAGCAGTTCCCGTTTAAAACGCGGCATAGGTAACAGTTTTATATCAAATGGTAGCATGTTATATATCTTGCACCCTAGATAATAAATACTTTCGCGCATCAGTGCCGTATTTGTTGATGGTACATAAATATCTCGATTACTCTAATTTTAGAGTTTTTAAAAATATGGTAATATATTATGAGAATTATAATCAAAAGCTATACAGATGCCAGCTAGTTTTTTTCCAAGCCCCCAAAATGTCATAACAAAACGTCAAATGACATTTCCGTCACCCGATTCCCTAATAACATGGTTTACAAGAATATTTACTAAACAATTGCTAACGGCTCATTGTATATGTAATTTCTAGGCTGTTGCATACCAACTATCCCTTTTTAAATCAGCTTCATTCCATTTCTAGGCAAATAAGAACAGACCGTCATCAGACGCCATTTTATTTATTTTCTTTTGTATTTTTTCATCAAATATTATATGTTACGTTGTAGAGTTAGAAAGGTTTAGACTCGAATGTTGTCAATTAGTACACATAGTAAAGTTCAAGTCATTTAGTTATTTTCCAATTTTAAAAACCTGTTAATTTTATTACTTACCTAATCTTTCCAAACTTAAAACTAAAACCACCCTCATATAAATCCCGAAAATTCGTAATATTGATGAATCATATGAAATTTGTTATTTAAAAACTTTGTTGTGTATGACATCACTCATTTGATGTGACATCAATTATGCCAGGTGGGCTTTTAAAATCTAATACAAGGCAGGTAATTCAATAGCTACAGATATATAGTATAAATATCTAATTAATATTTAAATACCTTCCTAGTTAGTATGATGAGTCATTCATAATTTTAACACCTGACGACGGTTATGACACAATACTAAGACAAGTTTGACATCTGTTATAGGTATTCCTTTAAATATACGGTGTCAAATTTTATTACTTTGTTTAGAACTTTTCACTATAACACTCGTTGCTGTGCCGGCTCTAAAGGCTCCATAGCGTATACAAACATAACTGTTTAATGTCTATATATATAAAACTGTGTATACCGGCTTCCGCGCACGTCATTCTCGATCGAACACGCTGCAGCTGCGGCCGTGCGATTCCCGCGCTTTTTACGTTGACAGAAATACAATTAAAAAGTTGTTTACAGTGTTTTTTTTTACTGGAAATTAGTGAATTTGTTTTGTAAGTGGTCAAGACGTGTAAGTATTTAAATGCTGGTCATTTACTTTGGATGATGTAGGTCAGGTTTGTACGATTTAACGGGTTGGGTTAGTAATGGTTAAACTTGGAATTCTAGCAAACTTTCGAAGAAACGGGACCACAGAAAACAATAGTGTAGTAAAGCCCCTTCACTTTATTAAATCTCAACTATACCCATGCAGTTACAGAATGTTAATTGCAGATGCATTCTTACAAACTTGTATTTCGAACGTAAAAAGTTATAAAAAGAGAAAAATTTGTCGTGAACATGTTTTTAAATATTTGTCCTTCTCGAACCGGTTTGTAGTCTGAATCTAAATCGTCGCTTCTTTATCGATTTTTAAATTAAGGCTAAATCTTAGTCCTGAATCCCACGTTTCTAAAGGCATAGACGTATTGTCACATTTAGAATACACGTATATATCAAACTAAAGCGGTTACCAATCAATCGCCAAAAATCTCAAACGCATTTTGATCTCATCACATTTTTAAGTAGTGACAATTCCATAAAGCCATATTTGCAACAGTCCATAATTTAGCTAATGTATGTCATTGTTCTATCGACATCGAACCAAACCTAGTAGTAAATATGTTTTTTTTTTCAGATTAAAAAGCTCATCACTGTCAGTCACAATGCGACTGTTATTGGGTAAGTAGTATTACTAAGTTTTTTTTAATTGAAAATAAATGGCGACTATTATTTTTGTAATTTCGAGTTTGTCAACTAAAACAGACTATTTATAAAATTAGCTCAAGTATTATTAAAAATGTATGACACCCGAAACGTTTCTCTACCTTTTTCCAAATTCACGATAATTTCATGCTCTGATTCCAAAAACATAATGGAAATTCTGTATAATAATTTAATATAGGTAGGTATACATTTTTTGTCTGGCCTTTTTTATTATCAAACATGTATGAATAAATGTTCTTCATTATTTATAAAATTTTACTTTTCAATTGGAACCTTAATAATGGGTAACGTAATTTAAAATCGCAATTACACGTGCTGTAATTTTATGAATATAATACAATAATTCTGTAGAACATGTAATGTAACATTTATTGTGGATATTATCTACTATGGAAATATGATTTATAATCTTTTATAATGATGATTGGAGTACTAGTTATGTCAGACTAGGTAATTTTTATGTGAGACGCAGTATCATCAAGATATTCTACATTGTACGACTTCATCTACGATGTTAGAATAAATTAAAAGTAAAGTACGCACGTGAAAAAACTGTTCACGGATATTAAACGTCTAATTAGCTTGTTTAGGTATTTTAAAGTTACAAAAAAGAATACATACAAGTTATCCAATCTTTCTTACAGTCGCCCGTTCGAAAATATCTATTTAGAAGCGTGTTCAGACTATGTGAATTCGACTGTATCTAAAGTAACTGAGGGAACTCTCTAATTTTCAGTAGATTTTAACAGAAAATATGTTATTATTTATATTATAACCACTTAGTGACAAGCTGTGGTAAAGAACCATTTGAATAACAAAGGCCAATATATATTTTTATTATTTCCTTGCCGTGTCTATATGTTCTTGATTCCCAATCGAGGATCTGACAATAGATATTTATCATATTTTTTCTTTGGCCGTATTCTAATGTCAACTTACTATGCACTATACTTCATTTAATTTTGAATTGAAAACCACAACATCATTATATTGCGGCTCGTCAACTATTTCTTACCTAGCAAATAGTACAGTACAATAGTCTGGGAGCCGCAAAATAAAATTGTTTTAATGTCACTTTATTTGCGTGTCGTCAATTACTCTAGTACAAATTGTAAAGAGATTACAGTTCACGAGCCGCAATATAATGTTGTTGTGGTTTATAATTCTAAATTAAATGGAGTAAAGCTGTTGCTCGTAACTTCGACTGCGTCCTGCGAAAACTGCACTTTCCCGGAATAAAAAGTAGGTAGCTTATGTTAATCTATAATAGTGTGGCTTCCCTATGGCAAAGGAATTTTGAAAATTGCTATTGAACCGCTTTTCCAGAGATTGCTCCCTACTTGAAAACAAAGAAAAAGTACACAAAGTTTACCTGTTTATTTTATTAATCTAGATATTAGTATTGGAATGTTTATGTGCACAGTTCAGATGAGATGAGAAGTGATTGAAGAGGCAAACTGTAAGTTTATTATAATTTAATGTTTGCGCTTGGCTTAATAGAGTAGGTAGGTATGCCAAGCCTAATCTACTTTGTAGTAACTTTGTTTTATTACTGGCAAGTTGTAATCAAACTTCGTTAACAGTCGAGAAGGGGCACATTTAATTTTACGACGAAACGTAAACCGCTCTATGATTATTTCGAAATTTATACCTATTTCATCAACATCTTCATTAATATCTTACAGGTAGGATCCTCTTTGCAATTTCGTATTATGAGATTTCTGTCCTTAGATGGGAATAAGTTTATTCGATATTTTAATACGGATTATATTAAATTATCACCACAAATGGCATTAAATACAGGCAGGTATAAAAGTAAATAAGTAGGTATTAGTAGTTAGGTCAAAATATCGTTAAGTTCTTATGTTTTCTTTTTGTACAATATAGGCTTGCGTTTGACCATAATCACGCCTGATGGAAAGCGAAGATGAGTCCTACGATGGAGCACGCTTGCCTAGTAAATGCTCATTCACGCTAGATTTGAATTTGGGGGAATAAGCAGGATGAAGGCAGTTGAGCGCAGTGTTACGCGCGCCCCCAAGTAGTGCAAACCGTACAACAAATATAAATACGTGTTAGTTACTACGTGTTCTGATTGATGCATCTACCTAAAAGCATTATCTATGTGTGCCTATATCTGTCTCACACTGGTCTTACATAGATTTGACCCACCTACTTTACGAATCAGTCAATCTACTTTAAGGATTCGGTCCAATCGTTGCGTGCCTAAGTCACACACTGTAATTAGTTATATTTACACATTTAGTGATTTCAACGTCTTTCCAAAAAGTGTTTATTGCATTATAATTGTAAATTTAAAATCAACGACGAAGAAGACCGCGACGTAGTTTTTAAGAATCATCATGGGAATTAAAAAAAACCCGGAATTTCAAATCAACTGACAGATGTAATACGAACGAAACCGCGGGTTAACATTAGTATATTATACTTTCTCAGAATGTCCTTTCTCACATGGGATGGTGACAGGTTGAAGATGAACGCCAAGCAATGAAAGTAGGCTCGAACAAACAAAACATTGAACGTCCACTAAATATTTGCCGACACTAAGCACTACCTTGTTCTAAACTATGTGACATATCAACACGAATAACCTTATTTATATTATCAGCGTTTGTTAAATTGATTCGTGGTCGCAGCACTTAATACGAGTCTATTTATGGCAGTTACCTAAGCAAAGGCCGCGTGAGCTCATCAAATCCTTCAAGGATTGGTCGTTAGTTGATTTTGATCAAATTACAAGTTATCATTAGTATTTGTCTTTATGTCAAGTACCCCACGTGGTGGTTCGCTATCGTTTTCCCAACAATTGTTTGAGATGCAATGTTTGACAAATACTTCATTTATTAATACAAAAGATATAAAACTAACACCTAAATTAACGCAAGCCCTGAAATTAGGTTCTTAAATAAAAAAATACCGATTAGCAGTTAGTAAATAAATGAAGTGTTTGGAAAACGATACATTTTTACAACGTTTGTTGGTCAAATGACTGAATCCTCACTTATTACTAGCACTAGAGTGTATGGAGGCTTTACTTCATGATTTATTAGTTCTTGAGTATAATATTCATCATCATCATACATCGTTATCGCGGGAGCAAGAACAAATCAGTTAAAGAACATATATAACAGAATGTCTGTTTAGTATACGGATATATTCTGCCTACAAGTTCCAAGCATCTAAGAAGTTTTAGTAACACTAAAGTTTTCGCTGGAAAAGGTCAATCAAATTTGTCTTATACTTACTGTTTAAACGTTTACATACATAGAAGTCAATGTGTCTACTTGAATAATAAGCCAGCAATGTGTGTAATTTTTATTAACGTATATTTACTCGGATTTTATTTGGATTTCGTAATAGATCACAAATAATTATGTTGTAAACACAGTTATTTTTACGAAAAATTAATAAATGACAATGTCAAGCAAGAAAAGTGGCTGAAAAGTTTGACGCTGCGATTGCGTAGTTAATATTTTTTATGTATGTATTAGTAATCAAGTCAAGTATGTAGGTCTGATATTAGTAATATAGTTGATGAATTTTGAACTCTTGGTCATAAATGTTGCTCGATATCAGTGTCGCTTCTGTTATTGCTAATTTTCATAATCTTTCAGTACTGTCAAATCGTTTTTGCCCCCGCGATAACGATGTATGATCATCATCATCATTTCAGCCGAAAGACGTCCACTGCTGAACATAGGCCTCCCCCCAGGTTCGGCAAACAGATCAGTTCCGTGCCATCCGCATCCAACACGTATACAGGGTGTAATATTTAGATCAGTCAGTATGGGAAAGTCTGAAACTACAAGAGTGTTGTATTGAAAAAAAAATGGTAGTCATTTCGAACACCTACTAAAATAAATGAAAGGATATGAAAACAATGCATTTTATTAATTTTAGACATCATGTTTCATAGTAACATTTATTTTGCTGCTTAAGAATAGTTTTATTCTTCAAAACGACCGGGTTCGATTCCCGAGCTGCGTACAAGTTTTTTTTAAATGTATAAATGCACTTTTTATTGTTACTAAAATCGGTGACATGGTTCCTGAGAACAGATCTTCGTATGTCTTATAGTTTCAGACTTTCCCATACTGACCGATCTAAATGTTACACCCTGTATAATATACAGTTATATTATAATAATATTCGTTTAATAACGCTACGCGCAGTATAATGTTCGTTTACGCGGAATTTGTTTATCACTATCCCGTGGGAAATTTCTCCGGATAGAAAGTAGCCTATTTTATTCCTCAATGTTACAAACTTTCTCTTTGCGCGATTTCATACAATTTGCTAGGCGTTTTACTGTGAAAAGTAACATATAAACAGACCAGCAGACTTACTCCCATATTGTCAAAAATCTCATAAACGAACACTCTGTATCACGTTATCCACTAATTTAACTAGGTACTACGTATGTTGTTTTTATGAGTTCTAATAAGGCTACTATATTCATATGAGAATGACTTGGTCGCACTTGATTTGTATTTGAAAGCAGTATCTTACATCCTTTATTCAGTACTTCGCAAAGGATATCGTTATAGTAAGTACGTGATTTTACTGTAAAATCAGTTCTGAAATTCCGAGAAATAAAGAATTGTGTTCTTAAAGAAATATGTGTAGATATGTGCGCAGTCTGCTAACGTCCTACGTGAAAAGAAACTAAAGAAAATTAAACCACGAAAAAACAGACAAGTAGACAATTATCACGATACATTGTATCCAAACTACATTCACACCTATACTATAAGTAAATAGGTTGATCTTATTCATAATGAGTTACAAATCTGTTATACAGTGTACAGCTAAAAGGAAAAGGGGTCTATTTAAATAAAATAGGAAAGTAATGTTCGTAATAAGTAACACGACAAGTTCGATCAATTTAGTCATTGTACAGTCAACGTCATAAATAAATGATCACTTTTGTACCTTATCGCTATCAGTTGTTAGGTATATAATTTCGTATCGCTTTTGAAACATGACGTTAAAGTGACAAGGTACAAAAGTGATCACTTATTTATGACGTTGACCCTACACAAATAGGTACAGCACGATTCTGGGGATATAATCAGGACCAACTCCAATCAACTGAGTGAATTTCAGGTTGGTGTTGCGTAGCATAGATTAGGCTCATCATCATTTCAGCCGAAAGACGTCCATTGCTGGACATAGGCCTCCCCCAAGGCTCGCCAAACAGATCGGCCCTGCGCCATCCGCATCCAATACGTTCCCGCTACCTTCACCAGGTCGTCGCTCCATCTTGTTGGAGGCCTACCTAAACTGCGTCTTCCGGTCCGCGGACGCCACTCGAGAACCTTTCGGCCCCATCGGCCGTCAGTTCTACGGGCGGGGCGAGGTGCCCTGCCCACTGTCACTTAAGTCTAGCTAGTGATTCTTCGAGATTATTTCATGCTATTAATCGTCTGAAGTCAGCGTCAACGCTGCGATCGATGACTGAACGCAACGCGCAGTGTCAGCGGTCAATACGTCGACGTCATCGAAATAACTATATCTATGTATAGGTAACGCCACCAGAGTTGAGGCCACACACACAACCACATCTCATGTAATGACAGCGGGATTTTGACGTTGTGTTGTCGTTTAACGTCAACACAACGTCAAAATCCCGCTGTCATTACATGAGATGTGGTTGTGTGCGTGGCCTCAACTCTGGTGGCGTTACCTATACTAGAAATGTTTAGGTACCTACCTACTTAATTAAATGTAAACAAACATGAACAACCAACAGTTATGGCGTCGGGTTAACCAGCCAACTTCAATATTTGTAATTGACTTTCACGCGTCGCATTATTGGGGTTCCGTACCCAAAGGGTGGAAACGGGGCCCTATTACTGAGGCTCCGCTGTCCGTCCGTCTGTCATCAGGCTGTATCTCACGAACCGTGATAGCTAGACAGTTGAAATTTTTACAGATGATACATCATCATGGTTGCCGCTATAACAACAAACAGAATAAAATAAATATTTAAGGGGCTCCCATACAACAAACGTGATTTTTTTGCTCGTTTTTGCTCGATATTGATAACGGCAGAGGTAGACGCATGAAATATTCACAGAATATTTAGTTATACATATATTCACTTTAAAAAAATATAAACAAATATTTAAGGGGGTCTCCCATACAACAAACGTTTGCCGTTTTTATAGATCATACGGAACCCTTCGTGCGCGAGTCCGACTCGCACTTAGTTTTATCTTTTTTTTTTTATTTTGAGAGAGAGGAAAACGAGCAAGCGGGTCACCTGATGGGAAATGATCACCACTATTATTTTATTTTTAGTATTTATTATTATAGCGGCCACATTAAATTAAATCGGTGAAAATTTGAAGTGCCTAGCTATTACGGTTCAGGAGATAGAGCTCTGTGACAGACGAACGGACAGTCATCGACAGGGTCCCGTTGGCACCCTTTTTTGTACGGAACCCTTAAAACACGGGGTATACTCGTAAAGCCATGGACGCATGCAGTGATAATCTCCTCGCTTGGCTCTCACGCCAGATTGCTTTCTCAGGCGGTATGCGCTCTATTACTTAGTAGTGTCAGCAAATACGATTATTCACTGGCTCAGTTAATAAAGAAAATATTTTTAGGAAAAATAATTGGGAAGGTTATCGTACATATTGTTTTCATTTTCAATTTATTTCTTCTTATAATAGATGGGTGAAAATAATGTAAGATATTTTAAATTTCCCAGTGACATTTTATTGGTCATTTAGTAGTCGTTACATTACAAATTCCTGTACTTGTCTACACTCCCAGTAATGTAATGACATACGTTCTCACGCAATATCTTTGAAGTCCTATTTTATTAAACGACTAGCTTTTGCCCGCGACTTCGTCCGCGTAGAATTCCAATTTGTGGTAAAGCTTCTTCATCTCTTTCATTGTATAAAACAAAAATCCGGCACCGGCAACATCCATCATTATTATCATTTCATCATGAGTATCAGTTAGTGAATATTATAAATCCCGTTTATTCCCTATCCCGCGGGAATTTCAACAAATTTGTCCTTATTCTTTGCAAAATTACACTTATTTTTATCCCGCGGGTATTTTGCATTTTCCCCGAGAAAAGTAGCCTATGTCCTTAAAGCTTTCTACCGATAAAAGAACTTTTAAAATCAGCTGCGTAGTTGAGTTCACTTATTTTTTTCCCGTGGGAATTTTGATTTTTCACGGAGAAAATAGTCTATGTACGTAAGGGTTAGTGTAGGTACTCACTAATAGGTGAAAGAAATTTTCAAATCAGTCCTGAAGTGAAATTCACTTATTAATATCCCAGGGGAATTTTGCATTTTACCGAATAAATAGTAGGTAGCCTATACCAATAAAGGATAGTGAAGCTTTCTATTGGTGATTTTTTTTTAAACTCAGCCCCGAAGTTAATTTTACTATTTTCTATACCGCGGGAATTTTGCATTTATCCGGAAAAAAGCATCCTATGTTAACCAAGGACAGTGCATCTTTTCTATTGGTGTAAGACATTTTAAAATGAGCTCCGAAGTTGAATTTTCTTTTTTCTATCCCTTGGGAATTTTGCATTTCCCCGGAAAAAAGTAGCCTATGTCAATAAAGGATAGTGTAACTTTTTACTGGTAAAAGTTTTTTTTTTTTAATCGGCTCGGAAGTTTCAGAGATTATCTATCCCACAGGAATTTCCAAAAATCCTGCAATAAGTTTTTTTGTTGTTATGGTAATTTTCGTTAATACTGTATTTGAAAAGATTAGTAATTGTAGTTACGGAGATATGGTCCAGTTGATTTGAGTACCTACATATATAAATCCTGATTTAACTTTATCCCGTGGAAATTTTCAAAATTCTTTATATTCGCTTTATATTCTAATAGTCTAATTGCATGCCCAATTTGTACAGTTTAGTAATCTTCGTTATGGGCATAGGGTCACTCTTGATGAAATATATAAATCCCGATTATTCCTTATCCCGTGGAAATTCCGGAAAATCCTTTCTTATCGGATGCCTACGTCATACAAAGAACACACCCTCCACGTTTTAGGTCTCTACATACAGCGGTTTAGGCTGTGCGTTAATCCGGCAGTCAGTCATTTAGGACTTCAGGACAAAGCATTTTATATGTATTTGCATTGCACCAAGCTTTTATGCGAGTTCAACAATGATATTTGAATACTCAATTCGATTTTATTCGAAAAAGGTTGAACTCGCATAAAAGCTTCATCATTTCAGCCGTAGGACGTCCACTGCTGGACATAGGCCTCCCTCATTGACGTCCAATCATTACGGTTGGAAGCGACTTGCTTGCTTGCGATCTCGTTGGTGGACGTCCCACGTTGCGCTTGTAAAAGCAAAAGCTTGGTGAAATGCAAATACTTAATACATATAATTAGCTATTATCAGAGATCAGATCAAGACGTGGTTGACAAACGTAGACAAAAATGGTTTGCAATATTTGAAGTTTCGTTTCGTTTACAATGTGTCAAAATAAAATGTAATTTAAATCAAAAGCACTAAAGAGTATTGATATCAACTTCGAAGCAAATCACCCCCAAAATAACTTTCTACTACTTTTTGACCCCGTCAAGGGATGAACTTCAATAAAATACGAAACACGTCTTCCATCAATTTTGTTAAAGAATGTTTATGCAAAATTTGAAGTAGATTGGACCAAGGAATCACGATGTCTCATACAAACTTTGCCCCCCTTTTTTACCCCCTTAGAAGTAGAACTACGGAAAATCCTTTCTTATCGGATGCCTACGTCATACAAAGAACACACCCTCCAAGTTTCAGGTCTCTACGATCAGCGGTTTAGGCTGTGCGTTGATCCGTCAGTCAGGACAAAGGATTTTATATGTATAGATTAAGAAATTAATAATGTGATCTGCTAATGCTGAATACTAAAATAAATTAAAGACAGTCGCTAAAAGTAGAAGTAGTTAAATAACTGAAAAAAAAAAACATCATCATCATCATTTCAGCTGAAAGACGTCCACTGCTGAACATAGGCCTCCCCCAAGGCTCGCCAAACAGATCGGAACTGCGCCATTTGCATCCAATGTGTTCCCGCCACCTTCACCAGGTCGTCGCTCCATCTTGTTGGAGGTCTACCTACACTGCGTCTTCCGGTCCGCGGACGCCACTCGAGAACCTTTTGGCCCCATCGGCCGTCAGTTCTACGAGCGATGTGCCCTGCCCACTGCTACTTAAGTCTAGCGATTCTTCGAGCTATGTCCGTGACTTTAGTTCTTGCGCGGATTTCATTTTTTTTAATGCGATCCCGCAGAGAAACTCCAAGCATAGCCCTCTCCATCGCCCTCTGAGTGACTTTGAGCTTTCTTATGAGGCCCATCGTTAGCGGCCACGTCTCAGTGCCATAAGTCATCACTGGCAACACACACTGGTCAAAGACTTTTGACTTGAGACACTGTGGTATATTGTGGTATATTCCCAACCGCTGCACAGCCGAGTCTAATTCGTCGATTGACCTCTTTCTCTAAGTTGAACCTACCTAATTAGATTGTATGTCCCAGGTAGATATAACGTAGTCGTCAACAACTTCAAGCAATGTCTCTCCGATTACGACGGGAGAAAAGAAAATGGCTTAGTAAAAAACGCGTTTATTTTTTGAGATTTCTGGTAAACAAACAATTTTTTCTGTCTGTACTCGGTGCATCCAGAGAGCACAATAGCGCAGGGTCACTGCAGTGCGTTCACCGCGCCGCGTGCTTTACTCTAAAAGGCGGTTCCGATGCCGCTACCGTACGTTATGGACAATTTACACGTGGACAGTAAAATCGTGCCAGTAGCATTACATAAACAGCGGAGCCCGACCTAAGGAGTTACAAGGATCGATCTAGCCCTTAGTGCTACTGATGCCCGTGACGACTTTAGTCATTATGTTAGACCTGGAAACTGGCTTCGTGTAAATTAAACATTTCAACAGTTAACTGACCATTGCTCTTTATTATCTATTGTAAGGCTGGACCACTAAACCGAACCTTTTAAGTCATAGTTACTGCCTTTTCTTTTTATAACAAGTTAACTCTGACCATATTATAAGCATATTGCTGGGAGTAGAGTGACATTAAAGGGGTCGTTCTACTTTTCGTTGACCAGTAATTTTTTGTAATGTGCTCTTCAAATATTAAGTTCCACAAAAACGGTAAAGTGCTCGGTTTTATCATTAAACATTTAAATAAATAAATAAATAAATATCACGGGACAATTCACACCAATTGACCTAGTCCCAAAGTAAGCTTAGCAAAGCTTGTGTTATGGGTACTAGGCCACGGATAAACATACTTATATAGATAGATACATACTTAAATACATATTAAACACCCAAGACCCGAGAACAAACATTCGTATTTTTCATACAAATATCTGCCCCGACACGGGAATCGAACCCGGGACCTCAAGCTTCATAGTCAGGGTCTCTAACCACTAGGCCATCTGGTCGTCAATAGGCACATAATTAAGCTTACATTTAAAATTATCACTTCGTATAAAAAGTAATCATTATTATCTATAAAGTAAGTAGGTAGATACGCAGTGGGCATGCATGTCCCCGCCATTTGTATGGAAATTAGTGTAGTTTTCGCTGATTTACCAATTTTTTTCACAAAATTTCTTTAAATTTAAAGTTTTTTTGCTTTAAAAGATTAAATTTAGTTATTTCAGTTTTAATTTAAGTTATTTACACTTAAAAAATTCACTAAGTATGCCTTATATTTCACAAAAGATTAATGGTTACTCAAAAGTAGAATGGCCCAAAGACCGTAAAATGCTGTTTGCAGAATGTCACACAATTAATCCTGAATTTTCTTCAGTGGTTGAGCAAGTCCAAGTGAACACCCCTGCAAACATTTTTCACCGGAAATTTTCATTAATCTTCAAACATCGGCTAAATGTTTGAACTAAGTAAATCATTTATCAAACTTATCACCACCATCGTCATTACCAATTCAATCGAAATGCGCCTGTGAGTGACCTTGAGCTTTCTTATGAAGCCCATCGTTAGCAGCCACGTCTCAACATAAGTCATCACTGGCAACACACACTGGTCAAAGACTTTTGACTTGAGGCACTGCGATGTATTGGATGACAATATTTTACGGAGCGTCCCGAACGCTGCCCAGCCAAGTTGGATTCGTTGATTAACCTCTTCCTCGAAGTCAACCTTAACTAATATCCAATTCATTATTCAGGTGATCTTCCTAGCCATTGGCTTAAATATTCTCCAATCATTTTGTGACATTCGAGTTAATACTTTGAAAAGTACTAGAAATGTTTTAATAGCATCAACAACCGTTGCATGGGAGGCATACAGCGTGACGTGCGCGTGCGCGATGAGTATCTCATCTGCCATTATTAAGGGCCGGTATCCAGTAAAGTAACGGAATATATTATTACTGACTAGCAAATGCTCGCAACTTCGGTTGTCTCTTGTGGAACTTTACATGTTTCCGGAATAAAATACTTATAACCTTTGTTACTAGTTGATAATGTAGCTTTCTATTATATTAATTAGCCTGGATAAGTGTCCCACTGCTGGGCAAAGGCGGAGCCCCATTTTCTCCATTCATCCCGATTTTGAGCGGTGTCCTTCCAGTTTCTATGGTACACGTCTAGGTCGTTCCATCAATGTCTCCTGAGCCTACCTTTTCGCCGCCATCCATCTTGTAGTACCTTAACTTGGCCTGCCCAGTCACACCTTCACTATGGCAGCCTTGGCACCCACATCAGTAATGGGTGTTTTAAAGCGCAGCGTGGTGTTTCGAATCACCTCACCCCACCTCACTCCGATCGGGTTAGGAGTTTTTGAGTTCGATTACAAAGAAACAATCAAACCTTCTCTCTTTATTATATTAGTTTAGATAAGAAAACTGAATTCCGCCTCGCTTCTTGTTAACAGTATTTTCTCATAGCTGACATACCTAAACCTTTCAAATTTTAGCGGAATTTTAAGCGGGCCCGGTTCGAAAGTTTTTCTCACGATCTAATGAGTTTTTGTTCATTAATCTGTTCATGCTGTTAAAATATATTACTCAACGTATAAATTAAAAAATCTTTTTTCTTTGGAACGGGTTGATAAATTAGCATTTGTGCCTGCATAGCAAGGACAAATTTTACGCGTAAATCTATTGTACGTGCAGTAAGAACAATAGTTAAGTAGGTATCATACACAAAATAAATTTATTCCGAAGATATAAAAAAAAACTAAAATCTTCTCAACTGGTAAAAACATTTTCTTTTGCAAAAAAATATCTCTCATATCTAATAACTTTTTGCTACTATGCTTGCACTGTCATTCAAATTACATATTCGTACCTTTAAAGAGTCAATCCGATCATTTATAAGTGAATACAAATTTGACTTGCTTGCAAGTCTTGCAAAATTTGAATACTTTGAATTAAAATTATCTTGCGTGCGTAAGTGACCCGTCTTTTTTATTGTAGTAATTTTATTTGAAGACTTACACACTTTCTTGCATACAAAAATTGCAAGTTAACTAAAAGCTTGTAATTACAAATCATTTATTAACAGAAAAAAATATGCCCCAACTTAATCAAAGAGATCCCGCCGCAGTGGACAGAAGCCCTTACCTGTGCATCTCAACGCTTGATATTTGCTTTCTAACACTAATACCCTCTATTGTTTTTTTTCTAAACGCATCAGTGTTGACTAAGGTCAGGAGTTAGATAGGTTTGGTAATATCTTTTACGCACGAACTAAACGTACCTAACGGTTAAACTAAATCGCTGTGTAAACAACAGGTTTTTTTTCAATAACTTGCTTCATTTTACCCGTGAATAATCGAATGTTCTCGACTCGGGCCCAGCACGCAATTATTTTGCGGATTCGTCCCTTTTGCATCCGCTCACTAGTGAGAAAGATATACCTAGGCCAAAATCATAGACGTACCTAACTTAATTAATCAATAACTGGCTAAAATTAGTAAAAAGTCGTGGTGGCTCCTGGTTTGACCTGTGGTCTCGCAAGAATGTTGTTCATAAACCATGCCTATTTCTACAAACGTTTACCGTAAAGCCAAGTTAAGATCAACAAGAAAAATTGTGCATGTTGCATTACACTGCGAGACTGTAAGGCGAAAGAGTTTAAAGTGGTCAGTCGGACGCTGCAATGTAATGCAACTTGCACAATATTTCTTGCAGGAGTGAACTGGACTTGAAATCGGGCACTTTGACTTTTACATTGGGGTGCATTCGGTCCAGAGGCCATATTGTCTAACGCACGGGAGCTTGCTATCCCATTCACTATCTCTTTTTGTCACCATCTTATACCGTTTGACAGAAAGAAATAGGGAAATTGGTAGCAAGCGCCCACGCGTTACACAAATGGTCTCAGGTTTTATTATAGCATTAAAATTAATTCAACTTTGCCATATGCAATTGTACCTATACCTATGCTCTTTATCAAACTCTTGTGAAACGTGCTTTCATAAGAGCAAATGTTACCCTGCTTTGGATCAAAGTACCTCGACCTTACGGTATATTAGTTTAGGATCATATTATTTTAGTTAGAATGTAATCGACTTACTTATACCTTCCCGTATTAGATGTGGACACAGAATGCTGTGTGTAATCAATTTCTTTTAAAACTCTAATCCTCTAAATCACTCTGTATCCTCAATTTTCGTAACCAGAAGCGACTTAACGAAGAAAAAATTGTGACACATCGCATTGTCTCTATATTTTTCACAGACCAGGATACAAAATCTTAGAATGGGCCATCGAGAAAAACATCGAAAACTATTTTTGTATTTGACTCATCTTTAACATTCAACCTTCAAAACCAGGTAAAAGCTTATTTAAAAACGAGTTGCAAGATGCAGTACTGACCCTGACAGTGCAGTGCAGTGCATTCGAGCCGAGTCGATACCGCTAACTCGACCTACTTCTCGATATACCAATCGATACAACAGTTATATCGAGAGTATCGAGATGTCCTTAATACTTTAGTTAGCCGTGTCGTGCTCGGTTAACAGTATCTTGTGTATAATCTTCAGTTTAACGACCAAGATGCTAATTGGTGGCCAGTATAAAAGTATCGCGATGGTAGTTGATGTAGGCGAAAACATGGTTATAAATATAAAAATGTTTATATGATGCGTGGCGAGCGGTTCATTACGTGGTCGAGGCGCACACCGCACAACAGTTAGTTAGGGGCACAGTCAATGTACGTCTGTATGTAAACCGCCTGTCGGGCCGCCTGTCGCCATACTAGTTCCAGGCATTTTTAAAAAAATTGTAAAATAAACAAAACGGGGCCGAGAGTGCGGGCGGCAGCCATACGAGGCGCGCTCACCTCCCGCACCTCTCCCGGTCCCCTTTGTCGTCATACCCCCAGCTCCTGTACCGCGCAGGCGAGGACTTATTTAAACGGTTTAGCTACACTGTCTGACTATCGTCATTACTTGAAAAAATTATCGTCAATGCATCTCTGGAGTCGGTTGCTTTTGGATTATAATAATAAATTATGATGCTTGAACAGGATGAAGATTAAATGCCAGCGATCAATCTAATATATTTACCAGAACCGTATTTTTAGGAACTTGACATTCAAACTGGTTTTAGTCAGACATGAAAATAAATAATTAATTTTATACTATGGAACTTGATTATATTCTTTCCAATTAAAATTTTTAATATTGCACTATACATCTGGCCATTCCAAATGCCTGCCTAGGTACGACCCACGACCATCAACTAGTCTACATATAGGTACGTAGTTCTATTTGTCAAAAGGAAAATACGCAAATGAACTTTCTTCTGTTTGAGACTCGTTGTCGTGTTTGTGCTTCTAACCACAGTATGAATCACATTTAGAAATCCTCCTATAGCAAAGGGACACATTGGAACTAGAGACCATTACAAAATGTAATGAATTCGTTAAATCGGAACTGTGCATTTAATGATTTTGTAATTTTCATATACGAATGCGATCCACTCTTGTGGCATAAAATTTTTACGCATTTTTCACATTTCGTACAAATCTTTTTTTCTCAGAAATCATTAAACATTCAGGAATATGGAAATGGTAGGTTATATAGGTTTATTTAAAAAAAAATCTGAATAATGAATAGTTTCTGAGAAAAATGAGTTATGCAAGTAGGTATGCCAAATGATGAATTACGCGTAAAAAAATTATGCGATCCGACAGTGAACCTATACGAATACCGGAGTTATTGCTATAAATCTGAGTTAAGCGTAGGTACTCTTTTATAGTTAAGACTACTACCTATTTGAACAGTGACCAAGTGTAAAACGTTCTCTCAGTAAGTGCCATCAACTTTTAAAGAATGTTTAGTTGCATGGGTGGCATATTAAAACCGTGCCCTACTTAGCCGTTCTTGGGAGTTATCTCAACAGATCTTACGACTTTCATGAGTTACGGCTAGGGTTATTAACTTTGAAATCTTGGAAGTACCTAATAGAAATGTTAGGTATTTCGGTAGTCTAGGAATAAAATAAGATTTTGCATCTTTTTATTCCAACCTCATTATCAGGGTTTTTCTATTCGTTTGTAATAAACAAATTTTATAACATCATAAATCTTTTAAATTTTAGATGTCAGTTTTCTAAAGTTACTACGTTTCACGTATATTGCGTTATAAGTAATTGTATTTTAGTGATTTTTTTTTGCAACTAATCTTGCCTTGTTGCGTATTTACCTACAAGGAAAAAACTGAACTTTTTCTCAGGAATGCTTGGCGGTAACAAGCAGAATAATAGTCAAGTCTGGAATCCTTTAAAGCTGTAAAAAATAAACTTCTAAGTCAATGCAATTAAAATATACGGGCATTAAAAACATTAAACATTAATAAAATGATGTTTTCGTACAAATTTACGGGGTTCAGAATCTACAGGGTACTTCTACTTCAAATTGGCTTCAAATTTGGTATTAAGTTACCTATAATAACTAATATGAAAAGTTTAAAAATCTTATTTTTGTCTGTCTATTCATGCCAGGAATCAATATAAAATGATCCCATATTATTTATGAGCAGACATTTTGCTTAGAAGCCGGGCTCTGCTAATATATACTGGATTTTCATAAATTTTATTTGTGCACGATTCCGACTCGCACTTGGCCAGTTCTCATTACATATATTTCGACAAAGTAACGTTTCAATCTTTAGCTATTCATTGCTAATTTTTATTGCAGTTCTATGCCTCGTGGGTCTTTGCAGCGCGCGGTGGATGCGGCGCGGGCGCACGCAGCCGAAGACTACTAGCTTCGTCGGGGAGGCCACCAATGAGCTATCAACGGCCATCTTCCAGGTAAAGTTTCCTAAGTAATAATATGTAAATCATGGGACAATTGACATCAATTGATTTAGTATCAGTAGATAAAAGGTAAACATACCTAATTGTATAGACAAACACATACATAAATACATATTAAACATCCAACACGACCACGAATACATTCGAATTTTTCATACAAATGTCTGCCCCGATCACCTCAACCTCAAACTCCGTAGTTAGGTTCTCTAACAGCTATCCAGCTAGGCTATCCGGTCATCAAGTATCGTTTTCGTTTTTGGTCACTCTTTACGTTGGAATAAAACAGTTGCAGTGATAAAAGATAAAATAGCAAGAATTTAAACTCATTGTGGCTAGAGTTTCTAAATGTATTTTTTTGTACTTTCAGGGTTACATTGATGATAACAAGAACATCGCATTCTCACCACTGGGTTATTCTGCCATTCTTGCTATACTGGCTGAAGGTGCCACCGGCCAAACAAGAGAACAACTTGTCTCAGCCTTACACCTGCCTGATGATCCAGCTCTTACCAGAAAAACATTCCGGTACATCATGGAAAGACTAAAAAACACACATGAGTACAAATACAACCAGCCAGAACTGAAAAACTACTTCTACATTTACAAGAACTACACAATCAATGATGATTACAAGAAAATTCTAGAAGATTACTATCTAACTGAAGTCAGATCCGTAGAACGGTATAATGATGCAGATCATTTCAAACCGGAAGAAACCGATGATAAAAGTGAATTTACAATTGAAATAAACGACAAGAATGCTGAAGAAAGTAAAAAAAACGAAGAAATCGTCGATTTGGTGCCACCAAAACAATCTGATGAGAAATTAATTTCTTTCGCTGTTGAAGATAAACCTGAGAAAGTTGACATTTCTCAAATTGAATATAAGCCGGCAAAGAACATCAAAGAAAAGATAAAATTGGTGAAAACTTATCCTAAGAAGGAAGACTCGGGAGAAGAAGAAGAGACTATGCTAGCTGTCGAGGCTAGAAATCATGCAAGGAGCCTCAGAGTTCTGATGGATAAAAACGATATTGCTTCGAGCATTTCCGTAAACAGCGTTGGGAAAAAGTCTAGCACGAGTAAGTACCTATCAATATATTGTATATCGACGACAGAAAACAACAAGGGCGTAACCCTAAAAACCCAACTTTACACCAGAGCCAAAAAACCGAAAAAAAAACGGGGAAAAAATCATAACTTTGTAACGGCTTGTCGTATGAACGTAATTTTTGGACCATAACTATAAAATATAAATCTGCATTATATTGTTTACAAACTGTTACCTGGGTACAGCCAAGATCACGAGAAATCGAGTTACGCCCATCGTCTATAGAAATTACAGACCTCAAAAATGGCGTAACTTGACATGATGTTTGTACTGAATCTAAAAATGATAACAAATTAGCTGACTACAAAAAGGTAGTAACCGCTTTTTGTTTTAATTTCGCATAAGGAACGGGGGTGTAAGCACGTTCGTAATGCATGACAATGGCTAGAAAAAATGTCGTAACTTTAACCTCTTCAAATTCAATGAATTTAATGAAACGTCATAAAGCTTTTGTAAACGAAAATTTATTGAACTTTAAAAAATTACTAACAACAAAACTTATTTTAACTTAGTTAAATATGAATACGTTAATATTTAAACATTAAAAATTTGTGTTTTAAATGATCAATCATCGTAGTAACAATTTTTAATTCGTGATTCAGGTTGTTTATCCATTTTCTTCGCTGCCATCTACAAAAAATGTAAAATTAACAATTTATATCCCAACGTTAGGACTACTTTATCCTTATCTTATGTCAGCTTAAAACTTAACTGAGATACCTGTCCAACAGCGTAACTATTATTCTTTAGTAGTTGACCACACCGCTAGATAGACTTTGATCGATTTACTACATCTATTAATTGGTGTGGTATTGTTTGTTGGTGTAAGTATACTTGCGTTATCAAAGTTTAAGCAATCAGCTAGATAAAACATCCTTAGTACCTACCTAGGTCTAGTAAGGACTTTATTAATAGGTCCAGGATTTGATTCCCGGCTTCAGCAATTTGAAAAGCACATAATGAAATGAACAAATACATGTTTTTTTTTTATTGTGAGAGGGAGGAAAACAAGCAAGCGGGTTCTTTTTTCTTTCAATTGTTCTTTTTGTAACATAAAATTTTCTATTTCATCTAAATTTAAACATATTTATCATTATTTATAAGCTTACCTACTTATACAGGGTGAAAAAAAAACGAACTAGTGCAGGGCAACTACCTTTAATATCGAAAATAGTATAATCTATGTTAAGGACTCTTTCCGTTTAAAATAAAACAATAAATACTGCATTTATGCATTTTTGAAAATTCGCTTGTTTCTGTCGGGATTTGAACCGGTCAAATACGATAAAAATAACATAAACAAATAAAATAACATGTGTTGTTGCGTTGTTGTTTTATGATGTAGAGTTTTATTTTTAAGTCACAATCAATAAAACAGAAGGTCATGAAAGCCAACAATTAAGTTACGTTTTGTTCAGTTTGCTTTTATTCGTTACGGGAAATGGACCACAGCTACCATATTGGGAATATGTAGCAAATAGTAGAATACTAGTAATTTTTATTTTATGAGGTTTTTATTTAGTTTAAAGGACGTGTTGTAGCCATAAATGAACACTATGAAAGACGCTTTCGATTGGTAATATAAAGTACGACTTTATGTTATGTCATTATTTATTTTTGGCCTGTTTGAGTTCCGGCTAATAAATTACTGATTTTATCAATTTTTCAAAAAAAAAAGTAATTGTCCGTTCCTTAGGTACAAATTTGTTATTTCCAATATTTAAGATATTTTTTGCAGCTGCGATCCATTTCTCGCGACGGGTGGAAACAAAACGAAATTTAATTGCTAGTTTATTTGGCCTTCTGTTTTATTGATCGTGTATGTTATTTTAAGATAAATGAACCTTAAGTAATTGACTAAACGCCGTGTTCACCAAGTGCAACCGTCAAACTGACGTTTAAATGATCAGTCGTTAATGAAATCACATAATACCTCACTATTTTGAACGGTGATTTAAGTACGCCAGTTTAACGGTAAATGAACTCGGCCCTTAAGTATCATGAAATTCACTTGTTGGTACGAGTAATCCAAAGTTTATATGACATACCTTAATTTTGATAATCTTTTATGATTTTTTCGAGGAAAAACAAACACAACCTTTCAGTTGCGTCCGCGCAGTGACTACAGGAGCTTGTGCCTGTGGCGTAAGCCGGGAAAAACCGAAATGTTCCAAAATATTCATTCTGATAATATTGGTTTAACTAGGCTTAGATTGATTTCGGGTAACCACGAAATTGCAGTATCTTAGAGGTTATTCGTTGTTCTTAGAAGAAACGCGAACTGCAAGAATGTCGTAAGCAATGAAGTTTAAAAAATGCATCCCGCAAAAAGGTCGTAACTACTATCGTGTGTAAAAACTCGAACGGCTTAACTAATGTTTTTTGAAAAACACAAACTTCTACTCGTCGTATCTCTAAAAAGTTTAAATTCGTCATTTTATGGGCAGTTACGACCAAAAAAATTACTCCCATTTTCCAAAATACTGCCCGATTTTGAAATTTTTTGTTGTCGTAGAGACACGAGACCCGGACCATTCGACGCAGAAAAAAAAGCTGATTATAGCTATGTAATAATCTAGTTACGACCTTTTTATGGGATACGCCCTTGTTGTTTTCGAGCGTCGATATTAAATATATTATGTTTAAGAGATACCTTATATACCTTAAAACGTCTTGAGTTAGAACTTGTTTATTTTAATGTCCAAGTGTTGATAAATTCATAATGTCATTTTTATTTAGTTAAGTGTCTAATTTTGTCAATGATTGTATTTTTAACCCCCGACACAAAAAGAGGGTGTTATAAGTTTGACCGCTATGTGTGTGTCTGTCTGTGGCATCATAGCTCATAAACGGGTGAACCGATTCGGATGCGGTTTTTTTTACTTGAAAGCAGGTTTGTTAGTGATGGTTCTTAGACATGTTTTATCAAAATTGGTTCAGCCGTTCAAAGTTATCAGCTCTTTTGTTAGCTGCGGAAGGGATCTTGGACGCAGAATGGGCATTTACTTTATTTTCAAAATGGTCACACCAAATTGCGTCGGGGGTTTTACAAAATCAGAATCAAAAAAATGTCACATAATATTCACGATTAATAACCGTGTTTTTAATCTTTCTAGCTTCACCATCAAACTCTTTGATGATTATTTTCAACGGAATGTACTTCCGTGGCGCCTGGAAACAGCCCTTCGAGAAAGTTGAACCTGCCATGTTCTACACGTCTAATACTGAGAAGAAACAAGTGCAGATGATGTCCACCAAGGGCATCTTCAGAACTGGGTCTCTACCTGGACTCGACAGCTCGGCTATTGAGTTACCGTACGATGTAAGTAAATTTAATAGCATTACATAGTGACATATCGGTTGTCACTATAATTATAATGGTTTGTCGCTCTAAACATCTGCGTCTTATTGGACCATTATCTACAAAAATCGGCAGCAAGACAGCAGGCGTGTGTTTTACTAGATTTTAATATGTTAAAAAATATTATAAGGTTTTTAAAATGCCAAATGTGCTTTGTGAGTACTGCATCATACAAAACGTTGTTTATCTATGCACTAAAAATAATTACTTTGCTATTCCGTTTTATGAGACAGCTACATCTGCATGTCTTACTTCATGCAGATGCAGACCCTTCCCCCGACCGTCGCGGATAAGTAAAGTTGTGTCTAGTTTATGAATAATTATGAACCTCCGTAAAGTACCTAACGCCTGTTTGAATAGTTCTTTAATACTGTCATAAAATCTGGCGTAGTTTCCTAGAGACTGTTTTTTAAAATCATAGCACCCCAAACCTAAACAACCAAAACCTAAAACCTAATCAACGTTTTCACATAGAAAACGTTTTAGTGGCTTCATTCGACGCTTTTTAGCGACTGATTTTCGAGGAAACCTAAGTTTAAAAGCCTATTCCAATATCTTCCCAGGGCGGTCGTTACTCTCTGCTTGTGGTGGTGCCTCGTACTCGTGACGGTCTCATCCGTCTGACTGCTGATCTGCCAGCATCGCCTCTGGAAGATATCCAAGACAGCTTGCATGAAGAGGAACTACAAGTTTATTTGCCCACATTCAACGTCGAAACCACTACGAAGCCAGTTGCAGCCCTAGCTAAGGTAAGAATACGATACTCTTATAAAGATCAAAGATATTTTTTAAGTAAAAAGGGATCCTAATGGTATATACTATTAAGGTCCCTTTTTTAAACAATCAAACGTTAAAGGTAAGAGTACGACTAAATGGAAATGGCGTATGTAAACAATCGAGTTATTCATGAGAGTTGGCCAGCTGCACTTTGGTGTATTTGGCAAAGCATGCTCGGCATGGTGAGCTAAGAGATGCAGATTCAAATCTTACATTCGTTAAGCAAACGTTCTGTTAGTAAAAATGTAAACTGATTTATATTGACGTGTATCAATATAAGTATCCTTGAACATTCCAGTTTGGAGTCAGCAGTATCTTCAGTCGCGAAGCAGAGTTGTCAGGAGTATCCTCAGCGGAAGGACTCTTCGTTCAAGAGTTAGTGCAGCACGTCGCTGTCCGCGTCGACAACG
This sequence comes from Archips xylosteana, assembly GCA_947563465.1. Taxonomy (NCBI): domain Eukaryota; kingdom Metazoa; phylum Arthropoda; class Insecta; order Lepidoptera; family Tortricidae; genus Archips; species Archips xylosteana. Next base: position 10,787,641 of record OX387364.1, on the reverse strand, counting down.
CCGATTCTTCCGCATCACAGCTTTCTGGTAAATATTAAAGTAAAAGACTGGTATCATACGTACTGGAACTGGCAGTGGACGTGGTATTAGTATCACGCCATACAAAAGCAGTCGATCGCGATTGCGAATAGTCGCTCATTGGTTTGGATAAAATATGATGTTGAAGGTCATTTGTTCCTCTATCAACAGATAAAAATTACCTGTCAATAAGAAGTCAATCTAGCTAACACCCGCACCCATTAAAGATGGGATTTTGTTGTTACAAACCTTCGAGTTGTCTAACGGAATCATCTCCAGCCCATATACATCCCACATCTGGGCATAGCCCTCCTCTCAGAGTGAAATGATCTGTAATTCTCACGCTGGCTTTGTTAGTTTGTAGGTATTTTTTTTAATAATACCATTTTTCTTTTCTAGCAAGCAACACAGTACAAGAGTCCCTCAAGAACCTCCCCTTGTCCAGTATAAAGCAAGCTCGCCGCTTCAACGTGGACCGGCCATTCATTTTCTTCATAATTGACCGTTTGGACAAGCTTGTGGTCATCGCGGGGAAGGTCACTGATCCCCAGTTACCAATGCCGTTTGAAATTTAAAGTAGTAGGATAGACAAAAGAAAGTCATAATCGGGACGACAGTTCTTTTTCTTTTCCAGATCATTAACTTTATGAATGAACTAAATTTATAATTGATACAGCCAGTTTTATGTTTGTTTTGTTTCGTTTCTCTTTGAAAGAGACGAGGTATTTTTGATGTATTGTTTTGTTCATACTCTTGCTGTGAAAATTACTTATCCATTTCTAAGAAGACTTTAGTTTAACGTGAAAATGAACCAGTAGCATTTGATAATTGACAAGTACACAGCGTAGGTTTAAGGCCATTAGGTTAAGTTATAATTTATTTCAGTGGTAGTTGTGATAATGTATAAGATAAAATTATTTATTTTTACAACAGGACGTTTCAATTTTATTAATTACCCCCTTACTACCACTAAATAGCATTAAGTACTAATTCCAAAATAACATTTCGCTCGCTTTAAGCAAAACGAGAAAACATGCATTTTCCTAGACCAAGTTAGATCTTGTTCGCCCCCGATAATCCCCGCATAGTAAAGTTCATCAAAATCGTTAGAGTCGTTTTCGAGACTCCCGAAATCAGTAAATGTACAAGAATTGCTTGTTTAAAGGTATTAAGTAGAGCGAATGAAAGACACAAATAAAAAGAATAAATAAACAGATTATGTACGATTGATTTGTTCCTGATTCGTCATATTCCTAATTGTTCATATTCCTAACTTATCATAACATGTGTGTGTGCGTATCGTGAATACTTTGTACTACGGTTATTAGATATTAGACAGTAATTTACTTAAGGTGGAGTCCAAAAGAAATGCCAAATAATGTAAATTTTGTGCAGGCATAATAATAATGTACCTGAAGGAGTAAGGAATATTACGAGTTTATGACCAATTAGGAAAGTGACGGATTAAGAATATGACGAATCAGCAACAAAGATAAATAAATACTTAAACAGTAAATAAATATTAAACACCCGAGGCTCGAGTACAAATATTTGTTCTTTTCATACAAATATCTGGCCCAATCAGGGATTGAACCCGGTCCGGTCCGGTCGGTCGGATCCGGTTGTCATAAAACATACAACCTTGCGTTGTGTTGAAGATGTAACTAAAACGGAGAAAAAGGGTAGTTTTGCCATTAGGTATAACTTGTGACCGTTTTGAAACTTAATAGGTACCTTAATTATTAAATAAACTGGCACATTAACTGTCACGCTGGTCGTGCTTGGAAGTGATGTATCAAATAAAATAAAAGTGAACACGAAAATAAACTGTGAAAGTAAAACAAATTTATATAAAATCGACTCGAAAATGGACAAAGAAAACTTAAAAGCGAAGACAAAAATACCATTACCTGTAGCTCCCTTACCCGCGCTGCCAAATCACTTGTTAAAGAAGGTCAACGAAAGACAGCCATTGAACACTTTGGTAGGCCCCAACACTCGAAATGTTGCAAACAGTTTAGACCAATACCAGCAATGCTCGGCTGGCCCTAGCAATGCGAAGAACAAACCCATGAACAACAGACCCAATAGTCCTTATATTAAAATTGACACCAAATTTGTCACAATGCGCCGAGGCTGCGACTTTTCAGAATATCATAATAACATTGGTTACAAAACTTACAAAGATAATACGAGAAGAAAATCTGTACCAAGCATCATATGTATCAGTGATGACGAAGAAAGCGATAATAATGCGAAAGAAAATTACTTCTCTGATAAAGACGGATATGTCTTCCGGAAGGCGTCTACCAGTACGCCGGCTTACTACAATCTTCACACATTACAGCCAGCCAGAGTAAAGAATATAAAGCGTAGCTTAAAGAGACCTCATAGTAGGGAGCTGCAGGGGATATCACCGAAGCCTAATCAAAGAAAGGTTGATGATAGTAGGGTCAAACGTAGACTAAATTTCAATCAATCTGTGCAAGACAGACTGCAGTCTCCTGATTCATGTAAGTAAATGTAAATTCAGTGTTATTGTTATACCGTGATTTCTTTTTTTAGGGGCAATACATATCTTTCTTTCTCGTTTTAAGCCGAGATCAACTGCGAATCTGAATACTATTTCATGGGAGCCAATCAAGATTGTTTTCTCGATCCACAAGTATGCTTGATGATGATGATGATGATGCGTTCCTGTTATCCCTCGTTAGGGACATAGGGCTCGTAGAAGAGTTTTCCATTTGGCTCGATCTTGCGCGGCTTCTTCCAGCTCTTCCCAGCCGAGACCAATTGAGCCAACCTCCTTCTCAACTGATCGCCTCCACGTGCACAAGTATGCTTAAGTACTGCTAAATTTTTCATAAAGTCAAGCTCGCACTATCCTTTATTCTAGTAATTGCTTTCAGCAGCGGAATGTGACTTGTGCACTTTTGGGCAATTTGGTATTCTCTTCTATTTTATTTCAATAAACATAATGATTGTTAATAGCAGTAGCGGGCTTTGGAGTTATTTTGACACGAATCTTAACAACATCGTTAAGTAATGTAAAGTGTTTTTGGAAATAAGTTAGTTAATCACCTCCCTTCCCTTCTCACGTTGTCACTGTCCAACGTTCCCCGGCGTTATGATCATTGGATTTTTATTTATGTAAAATATCATCATCATCATCCTAGCCTATATACGTCCCACTGCAGGGCACAGATCTCCTCTCAGAATAAGAGGGGAATGTAAATGTGATTGGGTTAGATTAAATTAAATCTCTAAAGTTCTAAACCATAAAAACACTTTTTTATTTTCAGTACAAAAAGCATACATGGACAACATGGATCGGGAATACCTATCGGATATTCTGACCTACCTTCTGCAAACAGAAGAGAAAGGCCCAGTTGTGACGGGCATAAAGAACGAGACCCGAGCTTGTGTCATCAACTGGCTCATGAAAATCAATGTGAGTCTTGTAAGTATTCTTGCACGAACGATGCCTTTATTACCCGTGGTACTACCAGTGGTCTGTTCTGTTTGTCTGTACCTTCAATCTCAGTAGATCCATTGACCAGGATCCATTTTGGATCTAGTGAGATATTTTTTTCTTGGTAGATCTATTTTTCACGAAACTGGATCTGATGAGATTTTATTATTGAAAATAGATCTATTTTCAAAAACATGTTACAGTTATTGGATCTACAGACACATGGAGAACGAAGTGATGTTATAAGGGTTCCATTTTTCATTTTGAGGTCCGGAACCCTAAAAAATTATGATCGAATGTTAAAATTTGTTTTTTAACTACGTTTTCTAAGATGACGAGAGTGCCTACGAGAAAAGCCTAAAAATACTACAATGCTAGTACCTAGTACCATAGGTAGAATTTATTCTCCTAGACTGCTTGGTAGTATTACGGGAAGAAACTTTTGCCCGTGGTACTACTGGTAGTACCACTGGTAGTACCACGGGCAACAAAGGGGAATGAAAGCTAAGCTTATTCTGTCTAATACAGCATACGGACGGCAACCCAACTGTGATCCAAACAGCAATTCGCTACTTAGACTCAGTGCTGGCTTCGAGTCATGTAACTGTAGATAACATGCAACTGATCAGTGCAACCTCATTCTGGATCGCAACCAAGATGCACGGGCCCGTCATCTCAGCAACAAAACTTGTGACGTATTCCAGTTATGCGTTTGAGGTGCAAAAACTGCTAGAGGCTGAGAAGATCATACTGAATAAATTGGTGAGTGACATATAGTAGGATCCACTGAAAATCAGCGTCGTGGCCCCCTGCCTCGACTCATGCTGAGTGGACTCCTTTTTCGAGACAACTGCCTCAATACATTTTTATATTTAAAAAATTTGTAAACTGTGTTTTTTTTTTGTTGTTGTTTCGAAATAAATTTTATTCATTCATTCATTCATTCATATATTGAATCGCTAACTATAGTAGGTACAGTCAAGGAAACTGAATCACGTACCAGGGTGGAACCTTTGTGCTACTAATGTCATGTTGACATCCCATACATCTGCCAAACAAATCATAGCGAAATTGGTTACGAAAAGGTTCCACCCTGGTACGTGATTCAGTTTCCTCGACTGTACCTACTATACTATAGCTATCGTCACGAGACCAAGTAACGCACACAACAATTATGTTATGTAATGACAGCGGGATTTTGACATTTATTCGTACCGATAGTAAGTTCGAGACTCAACAGTGAATTGCAAGATTGACTAAAAATTTCTTCAATCTATTTCGTTAAGAATTATTTAGAAAAAAAAAATCTATTTCAAACAAACCTAAAATATTTTAATCTATTTTATTTAAATCAGATAAGTATATTTATCGCTATTTATAAAATACCAATTTATTTTGTTGCGAATTCTTATCAGTTTCTAATTGTTATTTTTATTAAATAGGTTATATTATGTAAATAGAAAGATTATAATGTGCATAGTATTGCGTAGGGATTTCATCACAAGATCATACCTAACTCACATTTTCATTCACGCACTCATTAAATTCATTCACTAAGTACTTTTTTGCAATCGGTACTTTATGTAGCTGTATGATACCTATTGTAGCTATGTATGTATCGCACTTTATCATAGTTATTGGGAAAGGAATTATGCAATTTATGATGACTGTGCTCATCATAGTATGGGCGTAGTCTATGTCATGACTGCGCTCATCACTGGATGAATGAAGCCTACGTCGTGACTGCGCTTATCATAGAATGAGCGAAGTCATCATGACCAGACGCTGTATTGTCTAATGCGCTATTTTGTATTTCTTTTTGTCAAACGGTACAAGTTGGTGACAGAAAGAGATGGTGAAATCGGTGGCAAGCGCTTCACACTAGACAATGCGGTCTCAGAAGTAGTACTATGTCCTATTATATCCATCAAATATTTATTGGCATCAAGCCACGAGTTACAAAAATAAAATCAAATGAAAAGACAATTTAGCATTCGTCAGGTATGATTGATTGATAAAATTAGCATTTAATTGATGTCTTTTTTAAACCGTGGTAAATAGTTTAACATCATAATTATGTCAAGAAGCTATCTTGTGTTTTTCCGATACCTCAAATATACTTAATAAGTTTTTTAGGGTTTTTTGATTGTGGTTGATGAATGTTTCCATACATTAATCAATGTTCAATGTGTACCGCGTCAAAGGCGTGACTACATTTTAATAAATTCTTGTATTTATTCCCATATATGTATAGAAAAGAGAAAAAAATAAGAAAGAAAAGAAAGTATATTATATACTCTTTGCCGGTCCCTAACTTTCTCATTCACTCAAGGAATGACTGGTAGAGGTCCCTTAATGAGATACGTTCACCTTTGTACAGTCAGCCCCAGAAAAAAGGTACCCCTCTCTTAAGGAGGTAGCCACACCGGGAGCCCTTTTCTCTGTACATGTATCTCAACGTTTGTTAATTGTGTTTGTTTCTTTATTTTGTATAATAAAGAATTAACACTTAATACTTTTTAATACTTATACTTATTAATACTTTTCCAATCATTATCATTAAATTTCGTTGCACTGAATCGTATAAATCATTAGTGCGTCATTGATATCATTAATTTAGCAAACATACTTAAATTAAATCAGCAATTAGGCTAATTTTCACCGTAATTGATACAAATTTTAGAATAGGTATAAGTAGTTAAATTAATTCCAGTTATTACAGTGTTTTAGTCCTTTTACAAATACTAATATGGGACTAAATTAAAAAAAAGTGTTGAGATATTTTTATACTCGTAGTGCAAAGGTATAGATAAATTACCGAGAACGTGGAATTGCATATGTAGTGTTAATTGTGTGTTTATTATGCATTCCACTTTAGCGAGAGAGAGACAATAATATAGAGATATCTCTCTCCAATGCCTATAAATACACAATATCACTACATATGCAATTCCAAGCTCTCGGTATTTTATCTACTAAGTTACGGTAATTTATTAGAGATTCCTATTGTGGTCTCTTTCCATCTTTAAAAAATCGGCCTATCGTGAAACACGGCCATATTTACTAAAAGAAACCGTGTAATACCGTATTTTGTTAACATATTTTTTTTTTGTTTATATTAAGTCGCATTATAAACGCTTATTACATTTTTTCAGAAATATCCACGCAGTACGGTGGTGGCCTATGATTTCATCTACTACTTTGCATGGTGGTGCAACAACGAAAGCCCAGGAGAGATCGAAGTGGCTGCCACTTTCTTGTGCTTGTGCGGAATGATGGCGAATAAAGCGCTGTGCCAAGAGTACCCGTCAGTGATAGCAGCTGCGTCCGTAAAGAATGCCTTGCTGTTGTTGAAGAAGAAGGAGCTGATGCCACGGCTGCAGAAATGTTCCATGTAGGTTTGATGCTAACACTAGTTTAAGCTCACAACTTCGCCCGTTTTAGGGATACCGTCGCTAGAAACATTTAAAACTGGCCATTGGTTCACCTCTATCGCACTTCAAAGTGCAGATAGGGCCGAAAATGTAGCACAGGCTTAGTAGGTCATTTTCAAAAAAAAAGTATACCTTTACTTTTTTAAATGAGGTACTTGATTTTGGGGTTTCTTGTTCAAAATCACTAGTAGAATTAATTTTCATAGAAAAAAAAGTGTCCATTTTTTTTTTTTTTTTTTTTTTTTTTTTATGTTAGGAAGGCCAGACAAACGAACTAGTGGGTCACCTGATGTTAAATGATCACCACTGTCCATAGACACCTGCAGCGCTTTACGCGATGCCAGTGCGTTGTTGGCCCTTAAGGAGAGGGAATAGGGGAAGGTGGAGAGGGAGGGGGAGAGGGAAGGGGTGAGGTATTGGGCCCCCGGCACTCTCACTGACCGTACGAAACGCAAGCAGGATTACTGCTGCTTCACGCCGGTTTTCTGTGAGAGGGTGGTACTGCCCCGGACGAGCCGGCCCATTCGTGATGCAGCGGCTAGCTACAACATGGCTCTACCACTACTAAAATAATTTTTGAGTCAGTTTTGTGACGTTTTTTTCATACACTTTATATCGGTCGTCATCGTCACAAAACTGACACAAAGTATGGAAAATTAGGGACTTTTTTTAAGCATCAAAATCAATAGCACTTTTGATTCTGAGTAAGAAACCATTAAAAAACCTAATTTTTAAAAAAAAGTACTTTTTCACGACACTGCTCGAAAATGTGGCCATAGATAACCTAAATCCAGTACACAAAACTGCCTATATATGTACATTTAACAGCTGATTCATTTATGGCGCGCAAACACGACAACAATGTTACACTAATCGAAAACAGGTCGTATCAGTATATGTATTTCATAATACGATACGACTTTTTCAAAGATAATTTCTGAATTTCATTCCTGGCGTGCTGAAACGACCAATCAAAAGTAATCGTCTGCTGCATGTGAAATTCAATTGACCAATGAGAATGCGTCATTCATGACTTTAATGAGGTCTTTTTTTTCCTTAAACGCATAATATGCACAAAATGCTTTAATTTTTTTAAGTATGAAAAACGCCACAGCATTAAACTTTTTAAGCGCTGCAAGGTTAAGGTTTTTATTTTTTAATTATGTGGTTTTTGATACTGGCCACTAGGCCGGTAAGGCGACCGGCGACGCGTCGTGACGGCGACTAAATCAAACATAGTTCGAGTTATGTGAGCGGCCGTAGCGGCCGCAACGGCCGCTCACATTAACTCTAACTATGTTTGATTAAGTTCCCGACCGACTAAAATGACGCAGAACACTAAAATCAGCTTTCCAGGGAAAAACATCACAATGAGTTTTAACAACTGCCCCCATGCAAACATTAACATAAACTTTAATTAAATATTTATTTTTATTAGAAGAAACGTTTTTTATTTCCTCGCATTAGTCGTGAAAAGCACAATGTTTAGTCTCGGCCAAAAGTGCAATAGATGGACTCGTACTTTCGAGGGCCTCCGCTACGCGTCGGCCCTCAAACAAACTCGTCCATCTATTGCTTACTTTCCAGCCTCTACAACAATGTACTATTTATTGAAAACGCCCAGTAACAGAAGAGTCTAGCTCCTTGTTTGGAAAAATTTACTCGACCATCTTCTTAAATATTCCGGATTGGTTTTACAACATCTTGTATACGCGTTCATCACCTCTTATCAGGCTTGATGACGTCAAATAGAATCTGGGTATTCCCTTTAGGGCAAGCTTACTAATCAACTTAATTGCTTCTATCTTGACCCTGACACATTATTTATGTTCCTAACAATATTACATGATAATGCTTTTTTCTCCGCTTAATTTTACTACGCTGGCTCAGCGACCCGAAGTTGTTGATCTCGGACTCCGATACGATTTGACGCCAAGGCGCCCTATTAGTACGCGAGCCCAAGAGGGGATTTGGGGAGTCACACGAGCGCGGCAGATTAATATATGGGGGGATTCCTTATACCCTTTGCTTACTTAGGGTTTGCTTGGGGCCCTGTCAGAATACTTAGTAAAAAAAATAGACTCTTAGAAATACTCGAGCGCGCCAGATTTTGATAATTTAATACTCCAGCATGACACTGATAATAAAGGTATGATAATCTGCCGCTTTGCATGGTGGGGGTGACCATAAAGCCTTCTTTATGGTATTGCGCGCGTCAGATTTTCACAGGGGATTTTAGTTCTAAAGACTGACGATTTGGAAGTGAAATCCCCCAATCCCCTCTTGGGCTCCCCTGCTATATCTTGTGCAAACTCCTTCCAGTTTTCTGCGTGTGGGGCGCGGAGGTCTTTCTCCACTTCATCTAACCAACAGTACCTGGGGCGACCAACCGGGCTCCTCCCAGTGGGCCGCCCCACGTTAGCTCTAATAATATTTTCTCAGCTAATAATATTATTCTGTTTTCAGTTTCGTCGCAGCGGAAAATAGAGCCACAAACATGTCCCACATGTGTGCCCTCCTTCGCCATGCTGTCCGTACTATAGCCTCTGCGAATTATTCGTACAATTTCATTATAAATCAATACGGACTGCCCCCGAAATACATATCTCACACCATCGTAAGGGCAGCTAACGAAATAGCAGTCATGGATACTAGGACTTCGGCAGGGTGTTCTAAAATGTACCAAAGAGAATCACAATACTGATACTTAACAAAACTCATGTATAATACAGGGTCTGTCACTTTCTTAACAAGGGATAAAAACACGTAGATTAAATGTTGTTTGATGACCCTTTACCAATTTAGTAGTAAGCCGGTAATTCATTTACAACATTTTACAGGACTGCATTCTTTAACATGGGATCCCGAGTGTAACGATGTAGAAATAAGAATTTGCGTAAAAAATGGTGCGTAGGATGTAAATGCTCTGGCTTAACGATAATTCGCTTTGCTCTTATACCTTGTAGTTATCTCGAACCAGAGGCGAGCGAATTACATATTGGGCTTTAAAAGAAAAAGACTGACTGAAAATTATAAAACGTTCTCGGATGGATAAATCAATAGTTTTGAGTCCAGAATTGCTTTCACCAAAATATAAATAAGCAAAAAAAAACTTTTATGTTAATAATTTTCATCAATAGTCATTTATGAATTATTTATTTAACACATTAATTATAGAAAAATAAATTTGATAATAAACGTGGAAGACTTAAACTTACTCATTCTAAAATGATCATAGAACGTAACCTGTAAATATTATATAAATTCAAATTAGTTAGCTATAGTTATTTGACAGAATGTAACTGAAAGAGATTTAATAATTTTAAGTTAACAGATTAAATTTAGACTGACTCATAAATTATCATTATACTTAATTGACTCAAGGAAATTTCATGTATTTTTTTAACTTAATTGTGCCGTCTTGAAAACAATGAATAATTAATTGGATGCGTGATATTGAAAAATTATATCAGTTTGTCTTTAATATATCCACTGAAAGACAAAAATTTGTACAGGGATCATACGACAGAATATTGATGATCTCTTCTGTATATGTAGATGCTGATTTTGAGCCACCTTTAAAATTTCGATATGTCGCTCAGTATCGTTAATAGACCACTATACTTAAAGCATTTCTAATTTCTTTTATAAATTTTTAAAACTTTGTTTTTCTATTTTATTTGTCTAAATGATTTGACTACTTAATTAGTAAGAAAAACCAAAAATCAAAATATCAATAATTCAGTGAAAAATATTTAAACTTTTTCTTTTATCGATGCCATGACGTGTCAAAATTTTGAAAATGACTTAAATTCATCTTTTACAGTGTGTTTTTATTAATGTTTAAGAAACTAAAAAAGAATAAAGATTGTAGGCTATAGGTATTGTGTTTATTATTTTAGCCCAAAATTGATTTAGAAATAATGGTTACGTTTACATGACGCTATGAATAAGGAAACATCAAAAGAGGAAAAACCGTCTCGCAAAAACCTGATAAACTGGGCAGAGAAACCTAACTTGATAGCGAGATATTGACTCACCAATGTTAATGAAATATACAACTTGTTGCTTCTACTTAATGTCCAATTTAATACGCCTCGCAAAATGACGCACTTGTCAGAGTTTATTGTCTTATTTATAGTACGCATCAAGACTTCTTAGAGGTCGCTCCTGTTGGTGAAAGCTTAATTTTCAAATAATTTTCAATACTTTAAACGTTTGAACTTGAAGAGATGTAATTTGTGACTTTAAATTTAAATAATCAAGAATAGTGTGTGTGTGAAGATTATCAGTATCGACATCGACAAGATGAAGCTACAGAGTAAGTTAGGTTATCTTTAAGTTCAAGTTATTGTTTGAAGCAAGCTATGATATTTTAGTCTGTTCGTAAACCTGTTTCAATGTATATAAGTTCACTTAAGTGTTTACGTAGATACTTACATATTATGATTTCTTAGAGTTAGCTTTAAGACATATCGAAACAAATATAAAATCCGTTATTAAAAAGATACTGGCCAAATTCAATTAGGAATCGCACTGAAGGTTCCGTTACGTTGCTTCAGGCAAACAAAAAAGAAATCTGTATTTATTACCTTATCATTTCTATGACAAATTAAGTTTTTTTGCAGATCATCGGCTTTTTTCCTTTATTTGAGGATCTTTGTTTCTTCCATAATTCTATGTCAACGGAAAGTACTTTGAAGTTATAATACCCACGATGTTCGTATGAAAATATAATTTTGATCCCTGGAACTTAAAAACTTCATATTTTTCGGTTGCAAGAGACTGCAGCCAGAAATGTTTTAAATAAATGTTAACTTGATTCCTCTACCCGTTCCTGAGAAAATACTTAGTCATCCTATAAGGATTCGGTTTTTTATTTTGAGATTTTGAAATCCTGCTTCGTCGACTGTCGCTTACAAGACTCTCATTATTGTATCTTATTGTTTCAGTATTTTTAATATGTAGCTTGTCACTAAGAATTCAAACACAAAGTTTAAAGCCTACTAGAACTTATAATGGCTACCAACCGAACCCCGACGCGGTATACTTTAACGACAACATGCCATCAAACTTAAATATTAAAAATGCAAACATACAAAGACAGTATGATGAATCACATGGAAATACACAACAGAGACAATTACAGGCTGCTAATGACAGCTACCTCCGCGCCCAACAGACGCAACAGAACCTGTCCAATCAAAACCTTAACCAAATGAAAATTCTTAACAATCCAAGCAATCAAAATCTAAACCAAAACCAGAACCAGCATCCTTATAACAATCAATTTTCAAATCAAAATCAGAATGTGAATTATGAATATCAACCGAGTCTGGAAGTCTTGCCACCGTTGCATAACAGTCAAGATTACTATAATACAAGACAGAATTTTCTAAACAGTCAACAGCAAGATGATATTGATGCCATCAACAGATCTTCAGAGATTAACGCAGTACCTCTAACTCAAAGGAATGCGACACAGGATGATATAAAGATAGTGACAATGTCTGCGGCTTTCATTGGGATTAATATGATAAAGGTAAATTCATCCTTTAGAATTGTTTCTAAGAAAGCATTATGTTATTTCTATGTGGGACTCCAAAACATATATATTTTGATCATATTAGCACTAGCGATTTTAAAGTAGAATACGTCTAGTTTGTGCGATTAAATTTACATAAACAATGAAAAACACAGCTTTTGCTTCAATTCCGTAGGCAATAGATACTCGTATATACTTCAGGTGGTTAAGTAGGTAGTATTCTTTGTAAACAATATTATTTTCTTCACAGATTATTTTATTTTGAAGTAATTAAATAATTGATGCCATCTTTACTGCGAAGAATCACCCCTAACTTTCGTTATTATCATTTCAGAGAGCCGCTGAGACCCGGTCTAACGTAGTGGTGTCCCCATTTTCTGTGGTCAACATGTTGGCACTTCTTCAAGCTGGTGCAACAGGAGAGACCCAGCGGCAGGTCACCGATGCATTAAGGTTGAACCCCGAGGTGTCCGCAGCGGTTTTCCAACTAATGAATACGGAATTCCGGGTGAGATGGTATTATAATATTGTTGCTTCTGGTCTCTGGCGAACCCTGGGCCAGCCCCACCAGTGCTTACAACTTTCTAAGACTACGAGTAGGATTAGTCGTTTAGAGAGGTGATGATTTGGGCTGCGAAGCTACCTAGTGATAACTAATGTAGTTATAATAGGAAACCAATTTAACTTGGCAAAGATTGGCATGACTAAACAGTCATAAACATGAGTGCTACTTTTTAAACTATAATTGTCTCTGAAAATTGCAGAAACGAGGTGCTCAGCGTAATGTGCTCAAAACAGCTAGTAGTATCTTCGCTGCAGATGCGTTCGAACTTGGACGAGTGTTCAAGAACCTAGCAATTCAAAACTTTGGCAGTGAGGTATCGAAAATAAGTTTCGCTGATTCGAACGTAGCAGCTCAAAAGATCAATGGATGGATCGCTAGTAAGACCAACGAACAGATTGATAAGGTGGTGTCACCAGGTAAGAAATAAATAATGTATATTATATATATAAAACACTATGTCCATTGTAAACTTTGAAATCCTTTTCAATATGCCCCAAACCAGTGTCATTTGAAAGGTAATAAATAATAGTGCGAAGATAGTTTTAGACCACTAAAACAATCCATTAGGCACATTCAGTCCGTTCGCGGGAAACCCTAATAATTAATATGAATTCACTCTCTGCCATTAAGTATTCATCCGTCTTTAACTCTTACTAGCTTTCCGTCCGCAGCTTCTCCCGCGATTAATTAATTTTCCGTAGGAAAAGGTATTTTCCCGCGGTAAAAAGTAGCCTATGTCACACAGTGATAATGTAGCTTTCTAACGGCAAAAGAATTTTTGAAATCGGTCCAGTAGTTTCGGAGCCTATTCAATGCAAACAAACAAACAAACAAACAATCAAATCTTTCCTCTTTATAATATTAGTATAGATATTTTGTTTTCTAGATGTATTAATTACCGAACAACGGCAGACATATCTTAAAACTGTCATTAACTCGTCGCTGCTGGCAGAATTGTCACCTGACAAACATGTATATTTAAAACAAATTAAATATAAATTTTGTGAGACACCAGATTATGTGTACCTAATGTGTTTTAACTGTAGATAAATATACAAATGAAATATATAAAACATCCACGACTCGAGTACAAAATTACAAATTCGTCATAAAAATATCTACCCTGCCCCTATTGAGATTTGAACCAGCACATCAAATATTATTATCAGATAGCCTAGCTAGAGGTTACTACCATGACTATGAAACTAGATACTAGCTTCATACATAACAATGCTATACAGTAGTTACTCAAATGGTTTGAGTCTTGTTGTTCAGATTCTTCTCCTTACATCCAAATCCATTGACGTAGATTTTGACTATCTGGTCTCTTGTTATAATTTCCAATTATTTCTAGTTATGTTAATTCAAGTTAAATGATTCCGAATAAAATAATAGTTTTGGTTATAGGTACGTAGCATCCAATGGCGGGCGTGAAAATTTTTTCAAGTAAAGCCGGAGAAAAAAAAACCTAAAATACATTTATCCTCTTCTTGAAAGTGCAGTAATGGAAAAGAAGCTTTTGGTAACTTCGAAAATTTAGTCAACCCGGGGAGAATCGGGTTGTTAATACCCTTCGCCACTGGTAGCATCTGTAAAATTTGTTGGGTATTCTTTGTTTGTTTCTCACAATTCAGGCTAAGATTGGTGTTGTGGTGGCACTGCTAAACTTTATGTTCTAAAATGTTATTGTTATTACGGAAGAATGGTTTAGTGTCAAGTTTATAAATACGTAAACAAATTAGCAAGATTAAGTGGCAGTGGACAGTGGACACCTTTCGGCTGACGATGAGATGAAATAAATTACTTCTGCGTTCTTATTTCAGATTCTCTTGGCATTAATACCCAAGTAGTGCTAGCAAATGCGATATATTTCAAGGGTTTATGGGAGACTATGTTCAAGCCTGAATTGACGACGAAAAAAGAGTTCCGCTTAAGTAATGGGCAAAAAAAGTCACTGCCATTTATGTCGTTGCGAAGCAGTTTCAGATGTGGATTGGACACATCTATCAACTCAATGGTTGCAGTTTTACCATTTGAGGTAATGATTTTAAATATTTATACAGAGAAAAATATTTACCAGCCATACTTAATATTACGATTACGTAAGTTAAAGTGCTCTGAGATCTCGCTCTGGATCACTAATTGTCCTTTTTTTTCGATCTGGGCCCAATTGCATAACAAAATACAAGTAAATAGTAGGTATTAGTGAAATTCTGTACAATATAGCTAATACTATTAGCTTACTATTAGCTTGTAATTTGCTATGCAATTGGGCCCTGATAGCTATATCACCTTATTGGAATTCTACTTATTCTGTGTCAGGTGCTGTAAGTAATAGTACCATTACTGCAGAGGCCGCGAAATAGCGGATTGCCGGCCGAGTATTTATAGATGGCCGAGTGTTAACGAGGTCATCTAGATATACGAGGACGACCATCCCTATTCGCGGCAGAGGCTTGTATAGAGCTTTTCTCAAACATACAATGAAATAAATAAATAAATAAAATTCCAAAAAAATCAAAGGTTTATTTCTAAAGAAATTATAAGTAAACTAGATAAAAAAAATATAACTAACACATTTATTACTATTTATTTCATTTTATTTCCAACTCGGATTTAATAGAAAACAGAGTTAATTCATAAATATTTATTTTTAATAAGCGTAGTGGCAGAATGTCATAGTGAACCATAAAGCAAATATTGCTTATAGTTTTTTTTTAATGGCTGAACGCCATGATGCCGTGTCGCTCCGTGTGGAATGGAAATTAAAAAAGGTCACTTTGCCGGCCTAGGCCGGCAATAAATAAATAAAATAAATAAATAAATATCATGGGACAATTCACACCAATTGACCTAGTCCCAAAGTAAGCTAGGCAAGCTTATGTTATGGGTACCAGGCAACGGATAAACATATTTATATAGACAGATACATACTTAAATACATATTAATCACCCAAGACCCGAGAACAAACATTCGTATTTTCATACAAATATCTGCCCCGACACGGGAATCGAACCCGGGACCTCAAGCTTCATAGTCAGGTTCTCTAACCACTAGGCCATCTGGTCGTCTAAAAAAAAACAATGCAATGTTGTATAAAATTCCATTATGACCTCTCGTCTCGTCTAGCCGCATCTGCAACGTGGTACTTCGCGGCCTATTATAAGAAACATAACATTAATATTTCATTGCATGTTTGAGAAAAGTTTATTTTTACTTTAACCACGTTACGTTTCTAATTACAGGGTAAACAATATTCTCTGGTTCTTCTGCTACCGCAGCCCAACTCCAGTGTCCCAGCTATGTTAGAATCGCTCAACGGTGAAAAACTAGCGGACTATCAGCTCATCCGTGCAAGAGATACCCTTATCGAAATTCCGAAGTTCACTGTTCGTGGAAATATTGATTTGAATCCCATTTTTAACATGGTAAGTATAATAATGAAGACATTCAATTAAGTTACATACTCCACAAAAAATAAATAATACCTAATAATAATAAAATGTTATGCTATTCTTTACTATTTATAGTCAGTAAGGTAATGCATCCTTTTTAGGGTTCCGTACCCGAAAAGCGCCAACAGGACCCTATTACTGAGACTCCGCTATCCGTCTGTCTGTCACAGAGCTCCATCTTTTGAACCGTAAAAAACCGTACCGTACCGTACCGTACCGAACCGAACCGTACTTAAAATTTTCACCAAATATGTATTACTGCGGCCGCTACAACAAGAAACACTAAAAATAACGTGTATGTAAGTACACGTGTTTTAACGTTTTTATCTTGATTTTTAATGGCATTAACTAGATACTTGAAATTTTCATAGATTATGTATTACTATGGCTGCTACAGTAACAAATAATAAAAATACAGTTAAATTAACATTAAGGTGAATTCTGTATAACCAATTACCACCAGACGACCAGATGGCCTAGTGGTTAGAGAACCTGACTACGAAGCTTGAGGTCCCGGGTTCGATTCCCGTGTCGGGGCAGATATTTGTATCAAAAATACGAATGTTTGTTCTCGGGTCTTGGGTGTTTAATATGTATTTAAGTATGTATCTATCTATATAAGTATGTTTATCCGTTGCCTAGTACCCATAACACAAGCTTTGCTTAGCTTACTTTGGGACTAGGTCAATTGGTGTGAATTGTCCCGTGATATTTATTATTATTATTATTATTAATATAAAATGATCCCACACTACGTACATTTTACTTAAAAGCAGGGTTTCTGCTAACACTGGTTTGTTGTACTCACGGTTGTTTACGGCGTATATTTTGACATACCTAAAAATTTGTACGGAACCCTCGGCGCGCGAGGCCGACTCGCACCAGGCCGGTTTTTAAAGAATAAGGGTAATGCAAATCCTTTAAAATAGGCCTGTGAAAATCTTTGATTATCTATGAATAGGTACGGTCAAGTGCAAAAATAAGTATCGATTTAATCCTCCCATCGTTATAATACTAATACCTTAATTCGACGATATAAGAGCTATGGGACATATTTATGAGCAAGTTGTGTGCACCCATGTTTTTACACTTGACTGTACAGTCAAGGAATTTAATTTACAACCCACCTAAGTTTGAATATCGTACAGCAAACTGTCACCATAAGAACTAGCTACGATGTTGCTTTGACGTGTTGCATTTGATATATCGACTTTAATTCATTGCGAATGTTTAGCGACATTCTTACAAAATGGGTAGAGAATTGAATTCCTTGGCATATTCACTTTAAGGTTAATTCCGTTAGTATATTTTTATGCAAAATTGGTAAAAATCTCGATAATGCACGAATTGGTAGGCTTCCATTGGTCTATTCAAGTTATTAAAAAAATATCGTTATTTCCAGATGGGCATAACAAAAATGTTCTCCCCGGCATCAGAGCTCACCAACATTGGGGTATATCGTTCCAATTCTCCCCAAGTGTCGTCAGCTGTCCACTCCGCCATGATGTCTGTAGACGAGCAAGGCGCCACAGCCGCTGCCTCGACAGTAGTTGCTGCCGTAGCTTTGTCGTACGACCTTCCATCGTTCATATTCAGAGCAGACCGACCATTCCTAGCAGTGCTGTGGGACAACCAACTTAACGTGCCCTTATTCATGACTAAGATCGAGGACCCGTCACTGTAACGTCGTTTCTTGCCTTCTTTTTATACTCGTATTTTATAAGTAGTTTTTAAAGCGTTAAGGGATCTGTAAACTCATTTGCGGTAGGTAAGCTATATCAAAATAAACAAAACATTTCTAATTTTCTTTTTATTATTTATTTAATAATAAATTAATTTTACAACGGACGTCAGACTACGAAGCGGTTAAAATATCTAGATAACGTCACAATTAATCCCTGTGTTTCCATAATTCGGAAACATGGTTCTTTCAAAAGCCAACACTTTCTTCGGAATCATACAAATTACGGGAAGCCTCAGTTAAGTCAATTAACGTACTAAGTCTTGATCTCTTCATGGGGAATAAAATAATTGGTATTCAATAAGGACTACCTCTTGAATCTCTTAAATAAGTTAATCAGAGGATCGTTAGCGAAAGTTTTAAATTTTCCATTGTAATATGACTCTATTTGTTGTAGACTCTTTCCTTCTGTTTCTGGAAGGAAGAAGTACAAGTATATGGTTCCAATGAAGCTTAAAGCAGCGTACACAGCGTATGTCCCCCACAGGTGCAAACTGATCTCCATGTTTATAAAAGTCTTCGATGCTATGAAAGTTACCACGTAATTGATAGCTGCTGCTATTCCTTGAGCGGATGCACGACTCCTGGTTAAAAAAAAATATTGGAAGCGAAAATAAGAATAATTATTTTTCTACAATTAAACATTCCATCTTATAATTTTCTGTCATGGGCATCATAATTAAATAATACTCTTGGTCTATCAAAATTAAAATTGTAGGCTTTAAAATGAGCATGTGTTTCACTAAGGTGGTAAAAGTAATAAGCGTAGAACGAACAATTTAAAGTAATGACCCATGCTGTATTTATAATAAACTTATTACCTGAAGGAGAAAACTTCTCCCAGCAGAACCCAGGGCACTGCGAATCCATTGAAGATGACGAGCAAGTAGAACAGTACCAGCGGTACATAGCTCTTGGTTTCAGGAAAGGTGGTTGGATCGTAGGAGAAGACTGAATCCTCTAAGTAAGTCTTAGCATAGATACTAAGGCCAACACAGGACACAGCAGCGCCCAGCATGGAGAACAGAGCCAGTTTTCTCTTCCCGAAGATTTTGATGAAGCCAACCAAGACCAATGTCGTGATAAGCGTGAGGGTGCCCACCATAAGCTGAGGAATGATTTGATTATATGACTGTGAATTCATTAAGTTATAATTTTTATCTTAACTGCAAGTTTTGTGCAAGCATTGTAATTCTGTTATTGTGACACTTTTTATAACGACCAACAGTCAGATAGTATATTCATTACTAAGCAGTGATGTCCTACTTTCGGCTGTGTTAGGAGGTTTTTGAATTTACTCAATCTTTAACATAGAACATGTCAAATCATGCAATTTAATATTTTGAAATAATACGTACCACAATACTTTTTCCGTCATCCGCCATACCGAAAGCTCCACAAACGTTCACCATGTTGGGTCTCATGGGTATGAACCCACTCATTATGAGGAATGAGAAATATAGCAAAATCAGTGACAAAGGCCTCAGGGTTTCCTTGCAAAGCATCACGTATTTAATCTTGAGTAGGAACCTGTAAACAAAACACGG
This sequence comes from Archips xylosteana, assembly GCA_947563465.1. Lineage (NCBI taxonomy): Eukaryota > Metazoa > Arthropoda > Insecta > Lepidoptera > Tortricidae > Archips > Archips xylosteana. Next base: position 10,767,863 of record OX387364.1, on the reverse strand, counting down.
AAGTTATGTTATAGTATTTTATGCAACGGTTGTATAAGTGAGGTCTTAAAAGACGAGTGACGTGAGTTGCGATACGAGCGAATGCGAGTATCGCAATGGAAGACGGCACGAGCCGTTAAGACCAATTATACACCGTTGCATACAATATTTTTTCTACGACTCGACTGTACTGTACTGTACCCTACTGTACTCGACTGTACTGTAGGGTACAGTAGGGTAAAATAGGGTACAGTCGGGTACAGTAGGGTAAAATGGGGTACAGTCGGGTACAATAGGGTACAGTCGCATGAAATAGGGTACAGTCGGGTACGGTAGGGTAAAATAGGGTACAGTAGGGTAAAATAGGGTACAGCCAGGTACAGTAGGGTAAAATGGGGTACAGTCGAGTACAGTCGGGTGAAATAGGGTACAGTCGGGTATAGTGGAGTAAAATAGGGTACAGTAGGGTACAATCGGGTACAGTAGAGTAAAATAGGGTACAGTAGGGTACAGTCGGGTACAGTAGGGTAAAAAAGGGTACAGTCGGGTACAGTAGGGTAAAATAGGGTACAGTTGGGTACAGTCGGGTACAGTAGGGTAAAATAGGGTACAGTCGGGTACAGTAGGGTAAAATAGGGTACAGTTGGGTACAGTCGGGTACAGTAGGGTAAAATAGGGTACAGTCGGGTACAGTAGGGTAAAATAGGGTACAGTAGAGTACTGTACCCTTATTTACCCTATTTTACCCTACTGCACCCGACTGCACCCTACTGTACCCTATTTTACCCTACTGTACCCGACTGTACCCTACTGTACCCTATTTTACCCTACTGTACCCGACTGTACCCTATTTTACTCTACTGTACCCGACTGTACCCTATTTTACCCTACTGTACCCGACTGTACCCTACTGTACCCTATTTTACCCTTCTGTACCCGGCTGTACTCTACTGTACCCTATTTTACCCTACTGTACCCGACTGTACCCAACTGTACCCTATTTTACCCTACTGTACCCGACTGTACCCTATTGTACCCTATTTTACCCTACTGTACCCGACTGTACCCTACTGTACCCTATTTTAGCCTACTGTACCCGACTGTACCCTACTGTACCCTATTTTACCCTTCTGTACCCGGCTGTACTCTACTGTACCCTATTTTACCCTACTGTACCCGACTGTACCCAACTGTACCCAATTTTACCCTACTGTACCTGACTGTACCCTATTGTACCCTATTTTACCCTACTGTACCCGACTGTACTCTACTGTACCCTATTTTACCCTACTGTACCCGACTGTACCCAACTGTATCCTATTTTACCCTACTGTACCCTACTGTACCCGACTGTACCCTATTTTACCCTACTGTACCCGACTGTACAATACAATACAATACAATACAAATATTCTTTATTGAGCACCAAAAAAAAGTACAGAAAAAAATAATAATAACATTAAAAAATCAGGCAGACAATAGGCGGTCTTATCGCTCAAAAGCGATCTCTTCCAGACAACCAATACTGGATACATATACAAATATGAACAGGTTTATGTAGGTGGCGGAAACAACAGACAGGAGAAATGAAGAGATATTAATCAATAAAATATTAAAAACAATACAAATATACAATATTTATATACATAAATAAACATATACATAAAAATATAATACTTATACACTACATATACAGAATATCAATGAGAAAATGTCAAAAGGCCGCACGTGAGAAAAGGAACTCTGATTTAAAGACACAATGTAAACAAATGAACAGGGAAGGACCGACGATTGAGGATTAAGTTAGTGACAAATAGTGAGCTTTGAGGAGGTTTTTAAAAATGGGTAGGGATTTAGCTTGCCTTAACGCCAAAGGAAGAGAATTCCAAAGACGAATGGCAGTCATAGTAAACGAGTTATGATAGAATTTACCTTACTGTACCCTATTTTACTCTACTGTACCCGACTGTACCCTACTGTACCCAACTGTACCCTATTGTACCCAACTGTACCTTACTGTACCCTACTGTACCCTATTGTACCCTACTGTACCCGACTGTACCCTACTGTACCCTATTTTACCCTACTGTACCCGACTGTACCCTACTGTACCCTATTTTACCCTACTGTACCCGACTGTACCCTACTGTACCCTATTTTACCCTACTGTACCCTATTTTACCCTACTGTACCCGACTGTACCCTACTGTACCCGACTGAACCCTATTTTACCCTACTGTACCCGACTGTACCCTACTGTACCCTATTTTACCCTACTGTACCCGACTGTACCCTACTCTACTCAACTCAGCAGGTCTAAACTGGGCTTTAGTGTTGAGTGTACCCTACATTTAATATTATGTGGCAGCTAGGTGTATCGTAATAACGACATTACGACACAAGTGCTGTTATGGCGAATAGATTAAGTATAGATTTTCTGAAGTCATATTATCTATGTTCTTATATATTTGTTCGCGACCATGTAAAAAACAGATTAAAGTACAGGAGTAGGAAAAATACTTTATAGATTCATTTTCAAAACTAAGAGTCTCAATCAGTGAGCGTAAGGGAACATAAGAGGCCGTCTAATAAGGCAATCTCATATTGGCATTCAAGTCAAAAAATATCGGATTAGCTAGGTCTCGAACTTTTTTAAGATGGGTCGGGGCGCAACTTTGGAAATCACTGCTTTATAAGTAGTGAAAATCGCAGCTCACACGCTTTTGCTTTTAAAATAGACAGAGAGCAAATTTACCAGAGAGGCTTTCACATGGTAGCAAGCGACCCCTTTACAGGCAAAGAAGCTGAATTATGTACCAGGGTGGAACCGTTTCTTGAAAATGTATTGTGTAAAGGTCACTATTACGAGATTCAGTTCCCTGACTGCAAATATTCGCACACAAAAAGATACACTCGAGGCAAAACCTTTCCACGATTAATTCCACAAAGATTTTGACAGATGTATGAAAAGTGAACACAAATGTCAAATAAATGGTTTCACTCTGGTAAAATCAGTTTTTCAGAAGACATCACTACTATTTAAATCTTACCGGTCAATTCGCTCTAATGTTCTGCGGTAGCACATGCTCTAGCGTATCCATTAGCTAATTGGTGAGTACCCTCGGTTTCCTAACTTAAACGATCACTTTTCTTTGCAGTTCTTGTGGGAACGTGGTTGGTTACTCATTTTAGAGAACCGATCCTTAAATGAATGTATTCGTTGTAACTCACCTCTTAACAAAGTTCATTTTATAATGCTCACAATCACTCGATTTGTCACCAGTTTTGTGGCAAATGGCGCATTGCTGCAGCACTTCTGAGTATACCACCAGGTCATCATATTCTTCACGAACGTTTTCGGGAGTAGTCCAACCCCGTAGGTAGCAAAGTGACTTGAGGGCCTCCTTCTCGCGCCTTTTTACTAGGAGCCAGATGGGAGTCTCAGGGACCTGTAAATCATCAATGTGGTGGCTGTTAAAGGTTCTTTAACCGTGTTACAATAGGACTACTACTTGTCAATATGACAGTAGAAGAAAAAAATAACGTTAACGTTATATGAATTACTATTGCCGCCTGTTAGGCATACCTGATACATACATCAGAACTGGTAAGTCACAAATAAAATACGGTATGTCATGTGCAGATCTAGGTACACGGCAGTGCTTGAAACATAGCAAACCTCTATGCTGCGCACCTGGTCACATAAAAGAGAGAGAGCAAAATTGTATTGTAAATTCAGAACTATTGATTTGTTTTTAATGAACTGAAACAATTACTTTGTTTACTTTTTTGGTGAGCAAAGTAATTGTTTCAGTTCCATGAAATGGACCTCCGTAAAGTAGCGCCTGATTCAATACTTGATTCATTGTCGTTTTTACCCATGATTCGCTCTACTATTTTGGCAAGGCATATGCCGCAAATTTGATTTACTTTGAAGAATAAATACAGTTTACTCTGTAAAAATACTATTTTAACTAGCTACTTGTATTAATGAAAGCTTGTCCCTAATGCATGCAGCCCTTTCTTTACCACTTCATCCTATAGCTCCTCTTCTCAATCTACCATTGTTCTTCTTGACCGCCTCGGAACAGATCGCCGGTGAAGCCTGTATTAAAATTTTCTTTTATAACCACGACTTCTCATTTTTCGGCCGGTTATCCGGTTACATGCTCATGCTTACATAACCAAAAAATATTGCCGGGGTCAGAATGGGATACCTACCGATGCATCATCCCATATCGTACGGGGCTCGAAGGTATATGCCTACTAACCCGTAAGTGGCGTAAGTGAAGCGTGAAGAGTTAACAGACAGATACACTTTCGTAATTATAATATTAGTATGGATTAAAATAGTCTCAGCATCACTTACCAAAAGCACCAGCAGCATAGACATGACCGGAGCGATGAGGCAGATGAGCGCCGCCCGTCGCCAGTCCACCACGGTAGGCAGGAAGTACATCACGAACACGCCAATCGACAGGAAGAACTGAGTAAATGTGCACAGCGCGCCGCGCATTGTGGGCTCGCTGGAGAGAAAAGATTAGGCTATTTGAAATCCACAAAAAGTTTTTGTTTCCATTGCATTTTTACAAGACTACGGCAAAGCCAAAAGGAAGTTAATGATTTTAGCAGTCTATGTATTTAAGCTTCTGAAGACCATCAAGCAAAGAAAGTTGTGTTACTTTGGGCATGTGATGAGAAACGCTAAATACAGAGTTCTCCAGTTATTTATCCAGGGGAAGATTGCCGGAAAAAGAAGCGTGGGCAGGAGAAGACATTCGTGGCTGAAGAATTTGCGTGACTGGTTCAACTGCAGTACCACTTCCATACTTAGAGCAGCGGCCTCCAAGACCAGAATCGCCATGATGTTGTCCAACCTCCGATAGTAGAGGAATGGGAAGAAGAAGAAGTATTTAATACAAAGTTTTATTGCTGACAATTGTTGTGGACTCTGAATGTCGAACTAATCTGTCTGACTGATCACTGTCGAAGCCGTGGTGGCCTGGGGGTTTGACCTATGTAATGGCCTCTCAAGCCTGGAATTGCACCTCTAAGCTTATTTTGAGCACTTAGCTGAGCTTTGAGCCGGGAATTTAAGCCCATCACACACAGCGCAGATGCGGTAAGATTTTTATCTGCGTATCTGTGAGCACCGACATATATCGACAGAATCCGACAGATGTGAAGATTATATCTGCAGATAAATACAGGTGGATGCGCAGAAGCACACTTTCATCATCATCATCATCATCATCCCAGTCTATATTACGTCCCACTGCAGGGCACAGGCTTCCTCTCAGAATAAGAGGGTTTGGGTCGTAGTTCCCACGCGGGCCCAGTGCGGATTGGGAACTTCAGTGTATAATAATATAAATATAAAATTACGTACTACTTAAGCAAACAACAAGTCATCCTCGCGTAGAAATGCATTTTCGCATTTTTTTACATTTTGTCGTGAACAGAAATAAAGAAAGTGTAACGCGCTTTCATTGAAAATTCATTGTAGCCTATCTATCTCTCAAAGGGCCGGCAACGCACCTGTGACACCCTTAATGTTGCGGGTGTCCATGGGCGGCGGTGATTGCTCCCCATCAAGTGACCCGCATGCTCGTTTACCCCCTTTTATATAAAAAAAACACCCTGTATAAGCCATCCGCACCACAAAACACGTTTACTCAGCTCCGAAATTTTAGAGTGAATGTAAAACCTCGCATCTGCGCTGTGTGTGATACCTGCAGACGGATAAGTTTTTATACGCAGATAAACTGGTGACAAATTGAGTGATTGTGAGCATTATAAAATGAACTTCGTTAAGAGGTGAGTTACAACGAATACATTCATTTAAGGATCGGTTCTCTAACATGAGTAACCACGTTCCCACAAGAACTGCAAAGAAAAGTGATCGTTTAAGTTAGGAAACCGAGGGTACTCACCAATTAGCTAATGGATACGCTAGAGCATGTGCAACCGCAGAACATTAGAGCGAATTGACCGGTAAGATTTAAATAGTAGTGATGTCTTCTGAAAAACTGATTTTGACATTTGTGTTCACTTTTCATACATCTGTCAAAATCTTGTGGAATTAATTGTGGAAAAGTTTTGCCTCGAGTGTATCTTTTTCAATCGTGTGTGAAGTTCCCAATCCGCACTGTGCTCGCGTGGGAACTACGGCAACAGTCCTCTCATTTTGAGAAGGGGTCTGTGCCCTGTAGTGGAACGTACGAGTAGGTTCTAACCTGCATTGATACATTCAATCTACATATATTCACGTAATTCGTATCCATATTATACTAACGTGTCATAGGTAGATATAGATACGTATCATAGAAGTATCTATAGTTGAAGGCACAAATATCTATAACCATCGCGTCAAATAATCTAATATCTATCTAATATATAAAATTCTCGTGTCACGGTGTTTGTTACTAAACTCCTCCGAACTCGACCGATTCTCATGAAATTTTGTGTGCATATCTGGTAGGTCGGAGAATCGGTCAACATCTATTTTTCATAGCCCTATTATTCTTCGCAGACGGAGTCGCGGGCAACAGCTAGTAATATATAAAAATCTCGTGTCACGGTGTTTATTGTTTTCGAACTCTTCCGAAACGTCTTGACCGATTTTTATGAAACTTTTTTCTCTATATTCGGTAGGTCTGAGAATAGGTCGTAGGCTACTTTTCTTCGCGGACGGAGTCGCGGGCAACAGCTAGTCTAATACATAAAAATCTCGTGTCACGGTGTTTGTTATAGAACTCCTCCGAAACCGCTTGACCGATTTTTTATGAAACCTTTTTCTCTCTATTCGTTAGATCTGAGAATAGGTCGTAGGCTATTTTTTATCTTCGCAGACGAAGTCGCGGGCAACAGCTAGTAATAATATGTAAACTTCAATCGGCCTACCGTGAGAGACGGACATATTGCTAAAGCTGAGCTATGAGCTGCAGTTCTTTCTTTCTTGCCGTACCGATACGGAGGGGTTGCAGCGAGATAGCGACATTTAACCTATTTTTCAAAAGTCTCTCAGGTATCATATCATCCTTAATCAAAACTAACTTGAAGAAATATTCTGAACTAATTTTGAGACACCCTGTAATGTTTTAGATGTACATGTACCTAAGTAAGTACTTGTAGGTCGGTACTACCAAATAATTGTGAAATCCAATAGATTATTGATTTGGGATAAGATTATTACGTATATGTATTGTGTAACAAGAAGAAACATTGTTGATCGTGTTACTAAAGACATTGACCCAAAACACTTTAATCGATGATAACATTTTTATGATGGATATAATATACTTAAGTTCAATTGTTTTTTGTCAAACTATGTATTATGTTTTTTAGGCTTGCGTTTGACCACAATCACGCCTGATGGACAGCGAAGATGAGGCCTACGACGGAGCACGCTTTCCTATAGTAGTTCCAATCATTTATTTTCTCGATGACAGATCTAGTTTGAAAGTTGTAGTGTTGTGACCAAATAAGTGATCGGTAGATACAATATCGATCCAATTTTAAAATTAATAAATAAAAACTACCTGTTATTATAACTATTTCATTTCATTGTCGATTACCTATCTATACTTATATTACTTATATAATAAAGAGGAAAGATTTGTATGTTTGAATTATTTCACTTGAGTAACATAGGCTATTTTATATCCCGGGATAAAAATTAGAACGCGCAGGGTCAACGTCATAAATAAGTAATCACTTTTGTACCTTGTCACTTTAACGTCATGTTTGAAAAGCCATACGAAATTACTTAACAACTGAAAGCGACAAGGTACAAAAGTGATCACTTATTTATGACGTTGACTGTACAAAGACGCGGGAACACATCTAGTTCAACATATACATACAATACCGATACAATATCGATATTTCAATCATAACATCACTGTTTGTATTGCCATAGAATGTAACTTTATTAAAACGTTTATTATTTATCATACTTTAAAAAAAAAAATACTGCATATATGGACTCAATTCGTCTTAGATGAATATTATATGGGATCAAGGAACAAAATTAGGCAGTTGTCGTATTTTTTATACCTCGCATTTAAAAGTTACATTCTACGGGAGCTGTCATTGAGAAAATAAATGATTGGAAATACTATAGTACCTAAACGCTCATTCACCCTAGTCTTGAAAACGGCCAAATTGTAGTGTTCAGGGAACACAGTCGCAGGCAGGGAATTCCACTCCTTAGCTGTACGGTTGATGAAGGAACCGAAGGCCTTAAGTAAGTAAGTAAGATTCTAGCAGGGGGTTTCACTCCGCAGTTTAGGCATGTTCGGCCGGCCCTCCTCCCGGGGAGGAGTATGGCAGAAGGTTGTCGCTCGGCCTTCAGTTTGCACGCTAACCGCGTCGCGCGTAATTAAACATCTTTTTTCTGAAATTTTTTGCAACAAACAATGACTTCTAAACGATCTTATAAATAACTTACTTACTTACTAAAGTTAGTTTACTGAATTAATACACACTGTTATCTTTCTTAAGAGGGTACAATGGCTGAGAGACTTTTGAGAAATAGGTATTTTAATGAAATGTCGCTGTCTCGCCCGATCCCCTCCGTGTCAGTACAGCGAGAGCGGGACAACTGCAGCTCAGACCGTTAATAGGCGCGTAAAATTGATCAAAACAGCATTTCGTAATCCCCTGTTTTCTTCTCGAAAACTGGACCAATAAAATTATTTTTTTCAAATATAATTAGAGGATAGATTTAGCTATGCCCCTATGTTTTTCTTTTTTTGTTTATATGAGGGATTCTTTTCTGATGAGTGTCTGAAAATGACGTTGAAATTGGGCAATTTTTTCAGTTTTTGAAAGCTCATATTTCTTATGTTAATTGAAATATGGAAAAAAACGAAACCTAGGGGCATAGCTGTGGTAGATACACATTACACAGTAAAAAAAATTTGACTCTAAAGCCATTATCCAGGGAGGAAACAGGGGATTACGTTTGTATGGAGAAATGGTGCGCATCGTATCCTCTTAATTTATAACATATACCTACCAAATATCGGCGAGTGGGAACCCTGTGCCCTTGGTTTCAGATCAGCGGTGCCCAACGGAATATGAACGCTCGTATCACACGATAAGTTTCAATTTCGCGTGCAAGCAGTAAGAGTAGGCAAGTTTTTATACCTAAAGTTGACTTTTGTTCGAAAGTGATCTCCTTCTGTACGTTATTACTTATTCTGTGATTCTAGAGTGGCGACCGCGAACCGGAAAACGTGGCGTAGGAATTGGGGATTGTAAGATCGCAACAAGATTGACAGACAATCTGGTAAAGTTGTGGAACTCTTTGAGGAAGGCTTTTGTTCAGCACTGGACATTTTTTGGCTGATACAATGATGATGAATAAACATTAAAACTGGTTAAATTACTGATTTCCGAATAATTCTCATAAATGTCCCTTATTTACGGATTGTCGTTTGACACCTCTTCGCATACAAAATATTGAAACTACAGTCATAAACACTGTGTTGAAGATTACACTTAGCACATAGGTATGAAAATTCATACTATACGAATGGGTTTTTCAATTTATAGTAGGCAGATAAACAATGTTTAGTTTGGTTGAATCATGCGAATAAAAGTCCGCTTTTGGAGTTTTTAAACTACAATGCACGTAGCGCTCTTAGAAGTAATGGCCAATGGGACCAAAAGATTTTCGAATGGCGTCCACGGATCGGAAGACGCAGTGTAGGTACCCCACCTGGACGACCTGGTTAATGATGCGGGAACGCGTTAGATGCGGTGGCGCAGGACCGCGTGACCGGTTTGTTTGGCGAACCTTGTGGGAGAACTGTTTTCAGCAATGGACGTCTTTCGGCTGAAATGATGCACGTAACGCAATATATAAGGCAACCTTTACATTTTCTTGGTATATCTGTTCATCATTTCAGCCGAAAGACGTCCACTGCTGAACATAGGCCTCCCCCAAGGCTCGCCAAACAGATCGGCCCTGCGCCATCCGCATCCAATGCGTTCCCGCTACCTTCGCCACCACCAGGTCGTTACTCCATCTTGTTGGAGGCCTACCTACACTGCGTCTTCCGGTCTGCGGACGCCACTCGAGAACCTTTCGGCCCCATCGGCCGTCAGTTCTACGGGCGATGTGCCCTGCCCACTGCCACTTAAGTCTAGCGATTCTTCGAGCTATGTCCGTGACTTTAGTTCTTGCGCGGATTTCATCATTTCTAATGCGATCCCGCAGAGAAACTCCAAGCATAGCCCTCTCCACCGCCCTCTGAGTGACCTTGAGCTTCCTTATAAGACCCATCGTTAGCGGCCACGTCTCAGTGCCATAAGTCATCACTGGCAACACACACTGGTCAAAGACTTTTGACTTGAGACACTGCGGTATATCGGATGACAAGATATTGCGGAGCTTCCCGAACGCTGCCCAGCCGAGTCTAATTCGTCGATTGACCTCTTTCTCGAAGTTGTACCTACCCAATTGGATTGTATGTCCCAGATAGATATAGTCGTCAACAACTTCGAGCAAAGTATCTCCGATTACGACGGGAGTTGGTACAACATGGGCGTTCGACATGACCTTCGTCTTGTCCATGTTCAATTTAAGACCAACTCTCTCGGAGACTCTTCTGAGGTCAGCGAGCATCGCACTAAGGTCCTCCAAGGTCTCAGCCATAAGCACCACGTCGTCGGCAAATCGAAGGTGAGTGAAGTATTCGCCATTTACATTGATGCCACGCCCTTCCCAGTTCAGAGTCTTGAACGCATCCTCTAGTGCAGCGGTGAACAGTTTCGGAGAGATAACATCTCCTTGTCTGACTCCCCGCTGCAACAAAATGGGCTTCGACATCTGATCCTGAAGTTGGACGGACATTGTGGCGTTATTATACAGACACTTCAACACTTCGATGTACCGGTAGTCTACTTGGCACCGTTGGAGAGACTGCAGTACAGCCCAAGTCTCGATCGAATCGAAGGCCTTCTCGTAGTCCACAAATGCCAGGCAAAGGGGGCGGTTATACTCCTCGGTTTTCTGTATAACCTGCCGCAACGCATGTATGTGGTCCACGGTGCTAAAGCCTTTTCGAAATCCGGCTTGTTCGGGAGGCTGGAAGTCGTCTAACCTGCGCGCGAGACGATTCGTGATGACTCTCGAAAACAGCCTGTAAACATGGCTCAGAAGTGAAATGGGTCTATAATTCTTCAATAAGGTATTATCGCCTTTTTTGAAGAACAGCACCACTACACTTCTGTTCCATGCTTTTGGTGTTTTCCCTTCACGGATGGCGGTATCGAATAGTTTCTGAAGGGCTTTGAGGATCGGTTTTCCACCCGCCTTCAGAAGTTCGGCTGTTATTCCGTCATCACCAGGTATATCAGATATGGGATACCAGGGATATGGTATATCTGTTAGAAATATTAATTCTCAGATTTTTACGGCTACGACTAAAGTTACCACTTCACGAAATGTTTATCCATTTTATGGTAAGCATGCATGAATTTACAAATTGTAGTTCTGATATGGACCTCCTCAACTTCAAAGTAACGCCTGAAACAGTCAATTACGTTTATGAACGACAAACTGATAAATGGGTTCTCACCTAACTTCACCCACGTAGGAATTGATAGGTGCCTCCATGACACCAGTTCCTAACCCCAGGAGGGCATTGGCTAGGAACAGCGAGGGCAGGTTCCAGGCGAAGTACATGAGGATCCAAGCACATACGTGGGGGAGATTTGCGAGGAAATTGGCCTTCTTCCTCCCGCAGTAGTCCACCATAGGCCCGGACACTAGAGCGCCGATTGGCTGCACTATGAACGCGATGCTACCTGGAACCGATGTAAGGAGTATAATATGAGAACGGTTTACCATCATTTGATAAACAACATTTCATTAATTAATGATCATTTTATAAACAACTATTCACAAACTATTTATTTCACAAACCATTTCGCCATTCAACAAGGGAATGCCAGCCTTTTGGGCACGATGCCACGGGGGCCTTTTTCAGTACCTAGTTTTTAAGTTAGATGTTTAGTTTATAGTTAAGTTTTAATTATTGTTATTGTTTCTTAATATTTGTATTCTATGATTAAATGTAATCGAAATTAAACTGTCACAAACCTATAATTCCTCAACATGCTCATATTGTAAATAGTTATTTGTCAAAATATTCATTTAGCAATGTTACACTTAGTCATTTTACAACCTAGTTCTTACCTAACTATGTACTCAATACTCAACTCTTTATTGCTCTTCCACAATGTATGTTACAGATGTAATGTAACGACTTTACTGGTAGCAGTTCGTTTTTGTGTGGGGTCGCAATTACAAGCTAGGCTAACCTACTTTTTCTGTTAGCACGTTTACAAAATGTTCTTTTGGCGTACGTTACTATGGCAATTATCACGAAATAATAAATGATAAATTTGTCAAATAATGATTTATAATATGATGTTTTTTTAAATCGTCAATATAATAAAAAAATATCCCTAAAATAATAAATAAAGTAAAATCCATTTAATCTCATTGTTTAAAACAAGTTACTGTGTACACAGGTTTTAGAAACATGGCAAATTAAAAAAAAAAACACTTTTCCGCACTCTACAGGGTTATTTGTAATTCACTAGCATCCTTTTAACCCTAAACTCCAACCACTTAAACAAACGTTTTTTGTTTTACGGCTTTTGTCATAACTTAATATTTTTGGTGTAATAACGTTTTGAAAATTTGAGATTTCCTCTTATTTTTACGATACTCTGTGTATTTGTATGGGAAAAAAGTACTTCATTTTAAAAAGTCGTAAAACAAAAAACATTTGTTTGAGTGATAGGAATTCAGGGTTAAAAGGATGTCAGTGAATTACAAATAACCCTGTATGTACACATTTTTTCTGAATATTTGTGGCACCTACCAGCTACCTAGGGAAATGAAGCCTGAAGCTGATTGCATAAATGTGCATTATCTATTCTATGGCATTATAAAGGAGTTAAATGATGAATGTAGGTACTATTGTTCTAAAATTGCTCTTTAAAGCCATTGTAATGTTTTGTATGAGGCATCATTTAACTTTTTCTGTACCTACGGCAATGTATTTCTCAATTAAGGTAAAGACCATGGTGACGGTCATTTTAGAGGACACTTCCGTTGCGTTAAGGTTATAGTGCATTATGATACAAGTGTGCTACGTTGGTCATTACACATGATGCATTATTGTAAGCGCGAGCCGTTAGGCGAGCGCGATAAGGAAGCCGAAGTGTGTAATGATCAATGCACACGAGTTGCATACGACGTTTACCAACACAATTGCGAGGAAAAAAACAAACTTGTATTTTAGTAACTTTTGTAATTTTTACAAGGAACATTTCACCGTGGGTTTCTACATCCTTGGTTGTAATATTTATTGAGCTCCTGATGTCTAAACGCACCAGTAATACCGAATATTAACGCAACCTGCAAAGAGATCAAATAAGTATATTAGTAAAGTTGTTGGAACGTGTTGCCATAGTACTTAACGCAATTATAGAGCTGATACATAAATTTACATTTATAATGTTCAACTGACCTTTGTTGTCAAGTACTGACTGTCCGGAGCTTCTTTTAAAAACTTTTCAACATCGGTTGGTGACGACACCTTTGACTTTCGACCAATGGATCTGCCAGGATGTCTCTTTAGAAATGCCGTCAAGTTACTAAGTATTATATGTTTACCAACTTCATTTATGGTCTTTACTGTGCTTTTCAACATGAATATAACGAGCTGGGCTTGTATTTATTTGCCAGTTCATGCTATCACTCACGTTCGTGCCTCGATAAGTATTTCCGGCGGGGTTGAATTAATATTTTGCTCGTCTTCACTATTTGAAGTAGATGTTTTTGATAGTAATTAACCACACAGCAGCAACTTTACCAAATATTTACGTAAAATGACATGACACTAGTTTTGTTTTTTTCGCGCGCCGCACTTTCGATGCGCGCGCAGGTTCAATAAAGGCACTGAAAAAACGGCTGTTCAGCCAGAGCAGCAGCAATATAAAAAATAAAATAAACTATAAATTTAATGTTTGTAAATACGATAATTAAGTTAATTTGTGTTTATAAATATACAATTTGATGAAATAAAATGTTTATTTGTCATCTTAACCCTAAAATAATTTAATATTCGTGAAAATATTCAATGTTCTTAGACATAAACTTTTGCTCAAATTGAAAAAAAGTTTATATTACAGCACTTGTACGGTAATTTTTTAAAGCACAAGTGTGGTAATATGCTGAATTATGAAACTACAAACGGTGTAATAAGAGTCAACTTACGAGCAACTGTGTTGAAAAAGTTATTTTTTGAGTTTTTAATCATTTATTTTTTACTGTTTGTGAAGTAATTCAGTGTCCCGGCTTATTTCCCTATGACACTTAATAAGGAAATTAACAGATAGTGTTCCAAATCTTTCCATTTCAATGCAAAGTTGATTGTAAATATTTAAGATATCAACAGTAAATTGTACAGTAAAAGATTAAGTGAAGTGCCTGTAGTTTGCCATCATTCTGTGAGTAAATGCCGGGCGCGTGGAAACCAAGGTAGTAAACAAAATGAGCAACACAGTGTTCAAAAGTGTCTATTGTCTAGGCCATTGAGATTAGAGATATTATAACAGTCAAATTCAAAGTATTTATTTGCGAGTAGATATGGTATTTTTAGAGGTGTTGTTACACTTTAACAAATTACTGAACAACACAGTTCACCACAACAATGGTATGCGAGTATTAAATTTAAATATCTAATAAATAATATTATGGGTTCATTACATTAAAATATACATGGTACAAAATACAAAATAGATTAGGTACACTTATGTCAATTTGTTCTTTACATTTTACGTGAAACAGTAACAAACTTGCACGCCTATTACCTCACAAATTTTCGCATTATATGTTAGGATTGCCATCGTTCGAGGTTTTTCTAGATTTGTCCTAATTTTCAGGGCGTCTGGTAGCATAAAGTAAGCTGACAAATTAAAAACTATTTGTAAAAAATACCAACGTGGGCGAAGCTGCGGGCATCAGCTAGCATTAAATAATTTTTAGTCGTATAGACGCTTCGCGATTTTAGTGGTTCTACTCTTTGTTCTAGTAGGAATCTCAAAAAGCTGAACGGAAATCGGAGCAGTATCTTGCTTTTACACGCACTGTTCACTCAAAGAAAGAGTGAGTCGCAGAATTTGGTATCATCTTTAAATTAGATATTCCATAATAGGATTAGCAATTAAACAAAGCCCCTGAGTCTCGCCAAGCTTAAGATAAATCTCATTTATCATTGACGCGTGAACGATAAAAGAAATGAGGTTCTTAAGTCCAGGGCCACTTTTTTTCACTAATTTATCACTGGCAGCTTGTTTACTTAATCCGGTTCAAACCAGTTTAAGTCTGTTTTGTTTGAGAGATAAGATTAGTTTTAGTTTTAATTCGTTGTGTAATAAAACTTTTTATTTACAAGAATGTCGGATTACATTTTGCTGTATAATTTAGATAGTCGCAATTCATAAGATGTGTGTGAAGTCTTTATTAGGCACATACAACAGAGTAGACATTTGTATCTACACGTTTTGATACACGTACATACAAAGTGCATGCAAAGTGCATTAGCTACTAAGTCAAGGACAAGACTAACAAATAGTGGTTTATGACAAGGACTCTCTGGTCAGATTGGTTTAAATTTTGGATTCTTCCAGCTGTACAAGCAAAAGTCAATTACTTGGCAACCGAGCTTAGTTTGGACTAAAAGCCGACAATACGCGTTCAGAGTTAATGTTTAGAGATAAGACTAAGAGATCGATTGTTCGCCCCCGAAAACGCTCACTTAACAAATTTCATCCATTTTCAAATTTCATCGGCATCGATTAGAGCCGTTTGCGAGATCCAAAATCAATAAATGTACAAGAGTTGCTCGTTTAGAAATATTAGGGACTGGCCCGTGACTCCGTCTGTAAAAAATAGGGGTATAAAAATAGTCTATGACATATACTCAGACCTACCAAATATTTATAGAGAAAAAAAAAATCATAAAAATCGGTTGGTCGGTCGGTTTTGAAGGAGTTCGATAAAGAACACTATAACACGAGATTTTTACATATTAGAAGTATGGAATATACAAAAATCTTATTCAGTAAATAAAATAAATAAATAAATAAATAAATATCACGGAACAATTCACACCAATTGACCTAGTCCCAAAGTAAGCTTAGCAAAGCTTGTGTTATGAGTACTAGGCAACGGATAAACATACTTATATAGATAGATACATACTTAAATACATATTAAACACCCAAGAACCGAGAACAAACATTCGTATTTTTCATACAAATATCTGCCCCGACACGGGAATCGAACCCGGGACCTCAAGCTTCATAGTCAGGGTCTCTAACACTAGGCCATCTGGTCGTCTATTCAGTATAGGTAGAGAGTGTACTGTGACTACTCCCTACGTAACCAAACACCTCTGTACTAGTTAAACTGTATCGATTGAAGTCACTAAAACTATTGCTTCGTCCACTTTTCTCCTAGTACTTATTTTCCATTCTACATAATGTACACTTATTAATAGTTTGAGACCGCACCGTAAAATTCTATACCTACTTAAACTGTTATGCGATTGGACTGTGATTTAAAGAAAATGTTGCCGTTGTGGTGTATGTCTACTTAAGTATAAGCTCTATCATTTAAGTAGACATACACCACACGGTAAGTGCCTTTGTAAAATAAAATACTAATACCTTATTCATAGCAAAATGTATATTTTAACTGGGTTTAGCAAGGACAAATGAATAGGTATGTCACACATAATTATTTTAACAAGCGTTCATAAATGAGCAATAACATTACGTACGTACATACGTACTGAGAAGCGCGTCCGAAATTTCTTAGAAATTTTAGATGTCGTTTACTAAATGATTCCCGAAAAGAAAAAAACCGGCCAAGTGCGAGTCGGGCTCGAACATGAAGGGTGCCTTACCTCCGTACAATGTATTAAAAAATACAAATAGAGTTAAAAACGTTAAAAAAACGGACCGACGGACATACAGTCAGTCAGTAATAGGGTCCCGTTGGTACCTTTTCGTTATGGAATGCTAAACATTATGAAAAACTGCTTAGTTATGGTTAAAGACCTACCAAAAAACATTATTTTCATCACACTTGCTCGTCAATGGTGTTATTAAATGCCTGTATACTACATACATGACAATGGCCTAAATTGTTTTTATGGGAGTTATGGTTTTACCTACGTACAGTTTTGTCCTCCCAAGGGAGTTCTAACTTTATAAAGTTTAGAGGCCATAGTTTTAAAATTTGCAAACAAGTTAGTAGGTCTGTATGTCATTTCAGACTAAGGAGGTTTCAAGTCAGCCAACGTTTTATTTATATCTTGAAAACTTAGCTATATCCCAATTTTACAACACAAAACTTATCTATGCTTCATGAAACATCATTATTTTTATATCTTAAATTTATATCAAATAGTTTTGCAATATTTTTAGTAAGTATTTTTTTAACATACTAATATTGACAGAATCTGGCCGTATGACTATTCGAATTCTAAACTAAACACCGTTTACATTATCTATGGTAGATGACTCGAAAAAAGTGATAATCTGTATTGACGAGTACCTAGCCATTATTATATCCAACTTAAGTGTTTAGAGACAAAATGCTTTTTTTTTCTTGCAATGTGATGAAAATCATTGTATGTATCACGGGTAGTAAGGGGATCACAAACTCGAGTCATTAAAAGCCCTCCGCCTTCGGCGTCGGGCTTCTAATAGACTCTCGTTAGTAATCCCCTACTTATCTACGGCCCTTGATGTACAATGTACTATTTTACTAGTATCAAAATGGCGTACGTGAACCGCGCATTAAATAGGTATACAATGTTACAACTCTTTAGTCTCCTGGCGTCTTTTGTCTTTTTTGACCAGGCAAAACGAATGCACCTGACAACGGCCTAAGAGGCTACCACGAAATTAGAAATTCGAAGATCGTTTCGTAACGCCCTTCCTCTCTTCTGTTTAATACTATTGGCGGGAAAGAAACGGCACGATACGAAGTTCGAAATTCTAATTTTGTAGTATAAGGCCTGGTATATGTGGTGTGTGTTGCCAGTGATGCCACATGGATCCAAGACGTGGTACTTCACTATAGGCCTAATGAATAGGCTCAGAGTCGCTCCACGAGCTATGGAGAGGGCTATATATGCTCGGGGCTTCTCCACGGAATCAGGAATGAGGAGATCGTAGAAGAACAGGGGTCACCGACGTGGCCAAACGATTAGCTCGTTGAAATGGCAATGGGCGGGTCATATAGCACGCAGATCAGATAGCCGTTGGGGCCAAAAAGTTCTCGAATGGCGACCACGGGCTAGCAAGCACAGCGTGAGATGTCCACCAACGAGATGGATGGACAATTTGGTAAAGGCCGTAGGTTCAAGGTGGATGCAAGCCGCTTCGAACCGTAATGATTGGGTATCAATGAGAGAGGCCTATGCACAGCAGTGGGCGTCCTACGGCTGAAATGATGATGATACTATCTACAGTGTGAGTCATATCACGTACGGTAATACATATATTACTAGTGGACCTCTGTCATTGTAATTTTAGTGATCGTGGATGCTCCGCAGTGTATAGCTATCAGCTATATCGCGTCTCTATCTATCGCCTCTATTCGCGTCATCGCGTATATTATAATCATAAAACTTACCGAACCATGAAGCCTGGTTTTCATCCAGTGACAGACCCTCGGTAGCATGGAGTAGGTCTGGTAAAGCAATGGTAGAAAAACTGATCGCCATGCCCAGGTCCAACAGGAGCAAGTTTGGAGACATGCATGCTACGATCTGAAAATAGAAGATATTTGTATTTGGGTAACAGATGTACTCGTCATGTTGGGTCTTATGCAGGTTTATGAAGCCATGGTAGCATAATGCTTTGGCCTTTCAAGCGAAGGATTCTTTCGATTAGGAATTTACCACGACGTTTTCGATCAAGGAAACCTTGCATACATTTGCGAAGCAGTTGGATCCAATCGACAAAGGGCCCGCGTGGGAAGTACAGCGCAAGCCATCTCATAGTGGGAGGAGGCCTGTGCTCAGCAGTGGGACGTTATGCAGGCCAGAGATGATGCAGGTTTATTGTTTTCTGCCGTTTGATATTCCCTCTGTATAGTCCCTATCACGAACATTGGACCTAATCCAAGATAGCGCTGATGGGGTGCGGTTATTGTACGTCCTAGAAAATACAGTCCAGAGACTGTATTGTCTAACGCGCGGACGCTTGCCTTCGCTTTCACCATCTCTTTCTGTCACCATCTTATACCGTTTGACAGAAAGAAATAGTGATTGCGAAAGAAAGCGTGAGCGCGTTAGACAATAAGCCTGCCAAATTTATAACCTAGATATGCACGCCCTAATAAATTGTGTCGTCCATTTAATTCTTTAGTACAGAGTAATGCATCACCACAAATGTATCTAGGCATTTTTATAGCTTAACTAGCTGTTGTTGCCCATGACTCCGTCCACGAATAATAGGGGTAAAAAAAAAATAGCCTACGACCTATTCTCAGACCTACCAAATACAGAGAAAAAAGTTTCATAAAAATCGGCCAACCGGTTTTCGAGTAGTTCGATAGCAAACACCGTGACACGATTTTTTTATATATTAGAATATTTTTCGAATTTATTCAATTGATGAGAAAAACATTATCCCCACTTGGCCTAAAACTTGTTTTTCAAAGTTTTATTCTATTAATTTATCAGCATAATAATACGTATTAACGCCAAATTATGGCGTTTTAGTGCTAATAGTCACGAAACAAATCTCAGGACAGACGGATATGCCGAAGTTATTTTGGCTACGGAACCCTAAAAACGAGCAATTAGTATAACCACGCTTCTTTACATGGGACTGATAACGAAATTGGTTTTATTCATACTAAATTACAATTTCCATGAATGAGTTGATTGTGCAAATATTGCTAGGCAATATAATTGATGCTATTAACGCTACGCTATTTCAACAGCACAATGTAACCACTATTTCGACTTCGGTAGTACCTAAGTTAATAAGGTATTCTTATCAAGTTTGGGTAAGAAATTAACAGTCTCGAGTCTCGTAAGTTATAAAATTATTTTTCTTCTCAAATCATAAAATTTTTTTTTACAGGCTGATTCCAGAATCAGCCTGTATATTATGAGAAGAAAAATGATTCGTCTCTGGAGATGTGAACGGAGTCAACCCTACACAACTTAGTAAACAAGTTACAAATATACCATCGTATTTATTTAAGTGAAACTTTCACATTTATTAATAAACATTTTACAAACCCACACCTCGCACCAGTATATAATTTAAAACGAAAGAAACTGCCACAAAACGCAGGTTGTTGTTTTTAAAATTCTTTCCGCTAGGGAAAAGGCGAAGGTTTAAAACCATACAGCCAAGTCTTGGTTGTGTAACTGTTTTTTCCTCTTCTTGTTAGTTTTAGTAAGGCCAATTAGAGGTCATATCTTAGTCAGTTAATCTTTGAAATATGATTAGTACATTAAGCCTTGTCTTCAGCAGTATTGTCGAAGTGGAGTCTATTTAGGGTATGGAGTGAAAAATCCGAGTGTTTCTACAAAACGCTGGACTATAATTATTGACTTTGGTCTGACCCCTCTTTTTGGAGGTTCCTCACTGACACATCAAAACTCAGCCAGCGTAAACAGAAAAATGTCAAAAAAAAAATCAAAACGTCAAAATGTGTAAATAATTATATCCAATGATTATGTGATCCCTACATTTAAATCACAAACGTAAGTAACGATATGCTCCAATGACATCCGCACAGGCACACTGAACTATTTAGAAATATTTTTTTTTTATCTAATCTATAAAATAATTATAAAAATACCTGTGAAGTGACCGATCTTAATCGGCTGATTCCCGGGGCATCTGCGGCTTCAATATTAAATTTATGCACCATTTTTTCCGGAACTATATAAAACAAGCTAAAAACTTACACTTAACTAACACTAATAAAAATCACGTTCTAAAATATATTAAAAAAAAATCAGGGTGAATAGACCCCAAACTCAACCCATTATTAGAAATTGAAGGTAGAAAAGTAAACGTAACTTTTTAATTTGAGCGCGGACAAGACATGCGCTCTCTTCAACCTAGCTCTGTGCAAGTGAAGGTCCACATTCAACCGTAACATTAAATACCGCAGTGTTGTTGTTTGTCTGTACATCATTGTGTCAATAAGTGTTAAATGAAACAACAGAACGATTATTGATACAATGACGGTTGATAAAAGGTATTCCCAACATATTTTATAAACTAATGAAAACAGCGCAAAAGTTATTTATCTTATTAGTTAACAGGATCAAGTACAGGACGTTTACTCATTCTGTTTATTTTATCTTTTAACATAGGAAACCACAGGATGTCTAGTTTATTTCTGTTTGCTAACCTGATTATTTTTATTCTGTGAAAATCATCGGCCATTGTAATGTGTTAGCTGGTTTTACTCGCGTCGTTTGCTCACCTGGTAAAAATAAACTTATCAATGAATATTTAATAGATATTAAAAGAAAAGAACGAAAGAAAATACATTTATTTACAACATCACAAGACACATCATCAATATTTTTACAAAACAAAAGACAACACTAAAGCTAAAGATAGAATGTGTCATTCATTGCGGTTATTACGAATATACCAACGTCATATTCGTTTGTGAAATATGCAGACCGTATTCTGACTCCTGAGGTCATATTGTCAAACGCGCGGGCGCTTACCATCGCTTACTATCTCTTTCTGTCACCATCTTATACCATTTGACAGAAAGAGATGGCGAAAGCGATGGCAAGCGCCCGCGGGTTAGACAATACGGCCTTTGATTTGTGTGATCCCAGGCCACAATATGACAGAAGCACCCATCCCAATTAAATTTATGAAAAAGAGTCCCATTCAGTACAAAGAGTATATTCATCAATATAGCCTGTAAAAAATTGTTTCTCATCACAGAAATAATAAAAAAGAGGATTTATTATTATTTCTGTGTTTCTCACTTAAGCATGTATGTATGAGAATAGGATAAACTCTCCACTACATGATAGGCCAATATCGAGAGGTAGATGGGTCATTCTACTTTTCGTTGACCAGTAATTTTTTGTAATGTGCTCTTGAAATCTTTTTTTTTTACAAAAACGGTAAAGTGTTTGGTTTTATCATTAATCATTTAAATAGGCACATAATTAAGCTTACATTTAAAATTATCACTACGTATAAAAGTAATCATTATCTAAATATATAAAAGAAGAAACTGACTGACTGACTGACTGACACATATCAACGCACAACCCAAACGGCTGGGTCTAGAGATTCCAAATTTGGCACATAGGTTCCTTATAAGGTCTAGGGGTGCACTATGAAAGGGGGTGAGACGGGGGTCCAAAGTTTGTATGGGGAAACAAGATTAGACTATTTTATTCGAAACTTCACAGGAGTACTCCTAGCAATAAATGAGTAAACATGTGATTCAGGTTTTTTGGGAATTCAACCCCTAAAAGAGGGAAATGGGGTGACAAGGTCTGGAAATCAACATGGGTTGGTTTTGTTGGATTCTATGGTTTCTCGGGTCGCTGGTTACGAAAACGACAACGATTTTAAAATCCAACGTGGCGGACGTGAAATACCATCTGGGCCGTTGGGGTGCGATGGGGTTGAAATGTCTAAATATCAATATGGGTGTCGTTTTTATGGTTTTTTGGGACGTTAATTACGGAAATGGCATCGATTTTGAAATTTAATATTGTGGACATGAAAATTATTAAAAGTATGTGTGCCAAATTGCAATTCAATCGGTCCAATAGTTTCGGAGCAAAACGGTTGTAACAGACGGAGTGACAGACAGCCACACGTGATCCTATAAGGGTTCTATAATTGCTTTTGCGGTATGGAACGAGACCCGAGTTATCGGTATGTCGTCAATCGGTACCTAGGGACGGGAGGAGTAGTCATCGGAAAACTTCCTGCAGCCGGTGCTGCACGAAGCAACGCACAACCCAGTCTGATGAAGCTAAAGACTTAAAGTTTGGCACACATATACCTTGAGTGTCATAAAGGTACACTTAGAAGGGATTTTTAGATACTCCCACGGGATAAGGTATAAATGGGATTTATATTTTCACTTCGAAGTGGCCCTATGTCCGTAACTATAATTCTGCCCTGCAGATCCTAAAACGCAGTAAGTGCAAAAAATCGATTAGACCATTATGTTCCTTACGCTTTGCTTGTTATAGTTCAATATTCAACAAACGTAAAAACCCACTTACTGCGTTTTAGAGTCTGCAAGGCAGAATTACTTAAGACATCAAATTTGTCATGCAAAAGTAAAAAAAAAATTAAGTATTTTCGGAAAGTCCCACGGGATAAGGAAAAATCGAGCTTTAAGTACATATTGAATTCAATGGGACCCTATCTCCGTAGGTAACCATTTCTTTAGGATAATAAAGGTGCAGTAAAAAGCGATTTTTGGAACTTCCTGCGGGATCTCTATCGGGAGTTGACTTTAAAACTTTATGTGCTCGGCCGAAGTCGCGGGAAAAAGCTAGTTATCTATGAAGTAGGTAACGCAGTGGACATGCATGTCGCCGCCATTTGTATGGAAATTAGTGTATTTTCCACTGAGTTACCAATTTTTTCCACAATATTTGTTTAAATTTTAAGTTTTTTTGCTTTAAAAGATTAAATTTAGTTATTTCAGTTTTTATTTAAGTTATTTACACTTGAAAAAAATCACCAGGTATGCCTTATATGTCACAAAAGATTAATGGTTACATAAAAGTAGAATGGCCCAGATGAAACCGCAAAACCTAACGTCTGTGACAACCTAGGGGAGAGCGTCCTGAGTCCTGGCGCCGCCGTACGAGAAAACCAGACTCCAGATAGTATTGGGATTAAGGGAAGGAAGAAGAATGTAGTTGTTAGAGAGCTCAATGTAGATTCATCACATTATAATTCTTCTTTTATTTCCACTAAGCAATGTGGGTACAGCCAGGAAAATCAACTATAGTTACTCAATCATAAATCGATCGGTTAAAAAGCGGTTACAAAACATCGATAAGAATGTTAATATTTCTGCTACTGGTCGAGTGTACGTAGCATGGCTCTCAAAACTGTGTCGTTCCACTGAAATATCTATCGAAAATAATGCCACGGACGATGGTAATGTTATGTAAGTAATCACAAATATACAAAGGCCTAGTGTTTGAGGATGAGGACATAATAGCACGTGTAGGTCAGCCATTGTTTGAATCCGTAGCAGATCATTATTAACGCGTGTGGGGCTTGTTAGCAGCGTTTTACCTACCAATAAAACGCATATTAATTTACTTACCTTATTCGAAGCTTATTTAACATGAGATAGACACTATGTTTCCCGCCTACCAGTGACGTAGCGTCCGGTTTACCCTTTCTTTCATTTCCCACCACCACGGCAGGTGGCGCCTCAGTCGACCTGAGGTCGACAGCCACTTTTATAATTCATTGGCATTGCGTTGAAAAACACCAGGCAGAGTTTAAAGTATAAGCTTCGAATAAGGTAAGTAAATTAATATGCGTTTTATTGGTAGGTAAAACGCTGCTATTAATTTGACTTGACCTTATTCGAAGCTTATTTAACATGAGACGTGTTTGTTATCGCCTGGTGGTGGAAATGAAAACCAGACGCCAATGTGAGTATTATTAAGGAATAGTCATAATTAGAACAACTACTGAAATAATCATAATTATAATTTTTTATTGGTTTTTAACACAAATGGGCATCAAAAGTTCAAAATCATACAATGTTTCACTTTTAGCCTATATTAATTTAGGTAGGTTTTCATTAACAAACATAAACATAAAGAAAAAATATGTTATTATTTCGGATTGAATGTTGATACTTGTACAATAAATTGAGAAATTAAAATAGAATATTACAGTTTCATTCTATTTTATATGATTAAATCAGCTAATTAACTGGGTCAAATAATCTAGTGATTGAATTATTAGAGGATGCGGGTAGAACTGCCCGCCTATAGAATTTACAGAACGTGTTTTCTGAGCGCCAGTTTCCTCTGGACAAAATTTCTTCCATTGGGACATTGTCAACCCAATTCTTTGATGCTACCGCAGATCTAATACTTCCAGGCGTAGCAGATATACCAGCATCCTTAAATATGGTTTTTATCCAACCTGAAATTAATGTTTTTGAGGCAGCTTTCGGCTCGCCTCGAACTGTTACAAACAATCCACTTATATTAGCCTTATTTCTACGATCACTTAGCAATTCAACTGATTTTGAAACCCAATAGACTGGATCCAAATTTATATTTTCCTTGTTTTGAAATAGTTTCCAACCCGATTGTCTGTGATCCGATGAATCCGTCTTCGAACCATAGGAAGGCCACAAGGTGATGGAATCGCCAGATCTATTGTAGTAGTCACAATCTACCCTCAATAAAGTTAAATCATGTATCCTGCGACCGGAACATAAAAGTAACAATACAGCAGTATGTCTTTGCACTTGAAATATGTTGTCATGACTAACATTATAACTATTTAAATAACATGCTAGGTCATCTATATTCCAAATAGGTGCTTTTATTTTAACTGGTTTATTTAAAGATATAGACTTTAAAACTTGTTTAACTAAAATGTGAGAACCAACTTGACCTGCGGTATCTGGGTTGCAGAGGGTGGAAATAACAGACTTATGTAAAAGTATGGTACTGTAGGATAATTTTTGAACTAAATGTAAATCAGAAAGAAATCTAGCTACTTGTTCACCATCTGGGTTATTAGGGTCAACATGGTGTTTCTTAGACCAAATTAGCCATCTTTTCCAAGCTACGTTATAGGTTTTGCGCGTTGACGTTCGCCACGAGTTACTTAATAACTTAATTTGGTTGTGGTTCCAATCTTTTAGTTTTACAGACCACCCCCACATTTCCATACTTCGAGTGTCATGTCTTGCACTCTCGGAGGTGGGAGGCCTGTCGAGACATCGATCAATACTCGATCGAGATGAAGAATCGTGAAGGGAGGCGCTAAGGCTCGGTTCTTCAAATCGGGTCTCCAGTACACTTGGTGCCAACGAGGTACTACTAAGAGGTATATCCCCTGAGCGTCGTTCAGATGTCGTAACACCTTGGGTATTAGGTATGGAGGTGGGAATACCCACGCTAGAGGAAAGTTCCACACTCGAGAAAGAGCGTCGTAAAACAGAGACTGGTGGTCGTTCTGATCCAGGGAAACGTAATTCGCCACGACATGTGCTCGATTCGACGCAAAGAGATCTACCACTGGTATTCCCCATTTGGAGAAAATTTTCTTTGTGCACTCCGGCAGAAGATGCCATTCTGGTTCGCGACGTAATCTCGACAGATGGTCGGCGTGATTGTTGTACAAACCGGGAATATGGTGAATTTCCACATGAATTTGGTGATTGTCTAGAATTTGAAATACCTTGTACGTCAAATTCATTAAAGTTTGAGACTTCATACCTCCTTCGTGACGAAGGTAAGCAATCACAGTTTTGTTGTCGCATTGAATTGACACTGTGCTTTGGCAAAGAATCGGATAATGAGCGCGTAATACATATAGGATGGCTAGCATTTCTTTTTGGTTGCAATGCAAATTCTTTTCCTGATCCGACCAAAACCCTTGTAGAGGTAGGTGGTCCAGACGAGCTCCCCAGGCTAAGTCGGAGGCATCCGTCGTGAGATAGTGAGATGGGGCAGGCATGTGAATGGCTGAAGGATTTCGGCAATGCTGTTGCCACCATTCCAGTTCTGCTCTGACCTCGGGCGGGATATTGTGCCACTTTTGATCCGATATTAGTAGTTTGTTCTGAAGGCCCACCAGAGCTCGATAGTTCAGACGACTTCTCGGAACAGTGAAACTGGCAAAATTTAGGTAACCTACAAGACTTTGAACGTCTTTGAGGCATGTTCGCTTTTTGCTTAGCATTTGGGACAATTTGGTTGACAGAATGCGTATTTTTTCTAATGGCAGGCTCTTTTGATTCAACCAAGGGTTCCATTGGACCCCTAGGTATACAAGTGATTTTACTGGAATCAACACAGATTTTTCGTAGTTGATCACCCAACCTAACGAATTCAGAACGTGAACGACAAACTGTACTTGTTTTCTTAGTACCCTCTTTTTTTGACTCACAATGAAATAATCGTCCAAGTAGCAAAGAATTCGAATTCCTTGATTTCTGAGAATTTGGGCAATCCAATTCGATATTGTGGCGAATGTTTTTGGGGCGGAACTTAGGCCAAATGGTAAGCATGTCATTTCCCACAGTTTTTTCTTGTAAACTAGGCGAAGAAAACGTCTGTGGCTGGGATAAATGTTCACATGGAAATAGGCTTGCGAAAGATCTATTTTGCAAAGCCAATCTCTCGGCTGCAGAAAGTCTGACACCCGAAAAACATTCAGTAGCTTGAATTTGTCCGTCTTTACGTACCGATTTAGATTTTTTAAATTGAATATCGGACGAGCCGAGCCGTCGCTCTTGGGAACCAGAAAGACAGACGATAGGAAACTTGGTGAAGGATGAGCTCGAACGAGAACACCTTGATCTATCATTTTGTCCAAAACAAGGTCCATTTCTGGTGAAAATGGAACTTCCATTGACTTTTTTATGCGCTGTGGATAAACTAGAGGAGGTTTCTTGCAAAAGGGTATGCGATACCCTGTTATAATTTTTAACACATGATTTGGAGCATTTAGGAGTTTCCACTGGTCTAAAAACTGAACGAGACGGCCCGCTTTGAAGTTCCCGTCAATACTTACGTTGTCTGTTGTCCCTTTTTTTATCGTTTGGGGAGTAGGAACGCCTCTGCTGCCCAGCCGACCGGGTCTGGTTTTGTGACCTCGGTTGGGTTCTAGATTGTCCTCGCCCCCGAAAAGTTCCCCGAAAATTCGGCGCGACCGAATGGGAACTGTGGTTATACCAATTTGTATGTTTGTTACCCTGCGAGGGTAGAGAATTAGCTGAACTACAACCATGTGGATTATGTACGTTATAGCACGAGGTGCTGTGTTGAAAACCCTGCGAGGGTTTTTTATAATATACGTGCTCCTGCGAGGAGACGTTAGGTTTTTTACTCTCCACCTGCGAGGTCGAGATATTTGGCTTTTTCACAGGCCAGAAACATTTTCGTACTCCACCTGACTTTTCCACTACCGCGGTAAACTTTTCTGCGGAAAACAGATTCGTGCACGAAGGTGGAATTTTTTGGAGCATGGTTTTAACCAATGGGTCCTTTACCTGCTTGATAACACAGTCTCTTCTTATTTGCACAATTTCAGCACGATGCCCACAAATCATTTGCAATAAGTCAGAAGTTGTTTGCTCAAAATCACCATTAGAAACGAGTTCGACTAGTTTTTGACTAATAGGTTCAGGGTCAGGTGTCATTTCTTTAACATACTGGGCAAACTCTCGACATATATTTTGTAACGCTTCGTTTTGTTTCAAAATACCTAATGTTAGAGCGGCAAACGCTTTGTCAGCGTGGACAACGTGTCGAGGGGCTTGAAAAGCAGCTACTTCCTCATTCAATTCAAGGCTAGTAAAACCCGGGTTAGTAGTGTAATTTTTCTGCGTTTCAGAATATCTAATATCATTCCAATTACTGCTGTCAAAGTGTTGAATATCGTTGAGGAGCTTTAAATAAGCTTCAGAGCTCCTGGGTATAGATGGGTCCTTTAACTTAGTACCAATCTTTAATGAAATATCCTTTAACTCGCTTACATTTTCGACAGACGCTTGGTCTTCCGCGTACAGATTACGACTAACATCTGAACACAACGAAAGGCAATCATTATCTTCGTAATTATGAATACCGGTACTCACGTCATGATCGTTCCGAATTGGTAGAAATTTTTGAAGATTCCGTACCTCTTTGGATAATTTTCGGTATTTCCTGTAAGACCTGTCCCGTTTTTGTTTGCCGCCCCATCTTTTCTTGCTGCGCTTACGTTGCGAAGAACTGTCGCTGTCGGAACTGCTGCTGCTGCTACTAGTGCTACTGCTACTCGAGCTGGAGCGGCTATGGCTCGAACGTAAACGTTTTCTTGATGGCGCGGTCCCTGATGGACCTGGTATCGCTGGATCAATATTATTATCATCCATTCTAAAAAACAGAATAAATTTTAACACAAAAACACACACAACGAACGGAAAACCGTTAAGAAAATTTTACTTACGTGACTTGACTACCCACAATTTTTAGATAGGGTAGGGTTTTAAGTTAACTTGCACTTAAAAACTGTGAAGTATATGTAGCTATATTATAAAAGTATACCTGCGTGAAGGCGCTTAGCCAACACGTCCGAACACGGCGGGAAACAAGACGCCAATGAATTATAAAAGTGGCTGTCGACCTCAGGTCGACTGAGGCGCCACCTGCCGTGGTGGTGGGAAATGAAAGAAAGGGTAAACCGGACGCTACGTCACTGGTAGGCGGGAAACATAGTGTCTATCTCATGTTAAATAAGCTTCGAATAAGGTCAAGTCAAATTAATGTATGGTTATTCCCGCACTAGCCTTTGTCCGTGACTTCGCTTGCATTAACCATTACATCTATTTTATTTATTTGGTAATGGTAAAGAACCTGTGTGCAGGTTTGGCGGTCTACGGCAGGTTCCGGTGGTATGGTTTGGAGGACATGTTAAACCTTCTTGGCTAGAGTCTTTTTACATATTACATGTTCATTTATTGATTATAGTTTCATAATAAATAAAGATTTAAAAACAATTCGATCTGGCATTTAAATTGAAATTCCGGGATTTCGCAAAAGTATTCGTGGGAATCCCTAAAATTTTTATAGTGGTCTTTATTAACGTTACTTATAACACGCCGGTGCCATATTTCATGTTTCTTAATTTAATGGTTGAGATTTCGGGTTTATGTGACAAGATGTGGTTTGGAGATCGAAAGGTATGTTGTTATGTTTTTCGAGCGTATGTATTTATGTATGTATGTATCATTCGTAGGTATACATAACACGTTACATGGATAGTAATAATACATACTATATACATGAATTCTGAAAAGCTCAGAGGTGTGGGCCCGAATTTAAAACACGATCTTCTGCTACTAGGGGTTTTTAATGAGCTGTTTTGTTTATTTTATGTGCCATTTCTTTTTCAGTGTTAGCTTTTTGTCGATTGGCGTTACCTCATTTAACACAAGTAAGTATTGCCTACTAGGGCTTTGTAGCCTAAATATCAAAGATTGGCCAAAGGACACATCAAGACATTTGCTAAAAACGGCTATACGCATTTTTAAATATGTAATTCTTTTTATTTATGTTATAAAATAACATTATAGTATACCAAACATTCCTGATTATTTAATTGTTGAAAACACGATACATTACATTAAATTCAATTGAATAAAAACAAGAACTGACAAATAATTATTTCATCACACTTGCTCGTCAATGGTATTATTTCATATTATTCCTAAGGGAGTTATGGACTTAACAGTTTTTCCTCCCAAGGGAGTTCTAACTTTAGTTTTAAAATTTGCAAACAAGTTAGTAGGTATGTCATTACAGACTAAGGAGGTTTCAAGTCAGCCAACGTTTTATTTGTATTTTTAAATCTTATACTTCGTTTTTTTTTAGCATTAGAAAGAAGGTAAGCGATCTTGATGTGTCTTTTTATTGAAAAACACTTTTGAAATATAAGTCACAGCAAATATGTAACAATTTTGAAAGGAAATATGGTAATTTACACTCTTTTGGGTTCATTAAAGACGCATCAAGATTGTTTACCTTATTTCTAATGCTAAAAAAACGAAGTATAGCTATAACCCAATTTTACCACACAAAAATTATCTACGCTTCATAAAAACTTCGTTAATTTTATATTTTAAATTTATGTATATCAAATAGTTTTGCAATAATTTTAGTAAGTATTTTTTTAACATGTTGGCAGAATCTGGCCGTATGACCATTCGAATTCTAAACTAAACACAGTTTAGGTACGTTATAGTATAAATCTTCCCAGGTGAATTTTTCGATTCAAGCCCTTATCTTTCAAAATAAACGGTATCGTCATAGCATTAAGGTTCAAATTTGGGTAGATGACTCGAAAAAAGTGACGATCTGTATTGGAGGATAGCCATTATTTTATTCAATTTAAGTGTTTAGAGACAAAGTAATTTTATTTTTGGATTTTTTTGTCTCGCAATGTGATGAAAACCATTGTGTATATCATGGGCGGTAAGGGGATTACAAACTCGAGTCATTAAAAGCCCTCTGCCGTCCGCCTTCGGCGTGGCGCTTCTAATAGACTCTCGTTAGTAATCCCCTACTTACGGCTCTTGATGCACAATGTACTATAAAACCTGCCCGAGCCTTTACTTTTTAACCCCCGACACAAAAAGAGGGGTGTTATAAGTTTGACCGCTATGTGTGTGTGTCTGTCTGTGGCATCATAGCTCTTAAACGGGTGAACCGATTTGGATGCATTTTTTTTTAATAAAAACAGGTTTCTTGGCGATGGTTCTTAGATACTCACTTATTAATGCTCCAAAAATCCTACCTATAAAACCAGCACTTGATATGCCAACCTGTTGTTTTACAGGGTTATGTTTTCGCAGTTTATTTTTTCTTTATTGTATTTATTTATTTACATATTATGCTACGCAATAATAAATCTAAATTATTTGTTAATTCATTATCATTTTATTAATTTATCTTTTTATTAAGTAGTTTATATAGTATATTTGTGTATCGTTCCGTGAGTCACAGATGGTTCTGGCAGAAAATCAGCGCTGCAGGCGTCTTAACGCCTCAGCATAATGCTGAGTCAGCGACCGTTTCACTTTTGCATGGACACACATGCAGATCTGTGTATTTATTACTTCGTTGTTTTGTGAACTTTGTTTATTTGTATGAATTTGTGTGTACTTTCTTGTATTTGTGTGTCTTGTAAAAGTGAATAAATGTCTTCTTTCTTTCTTTCTTTATATGTTTCATCAAAATCGGTTCAGCCGATTTAAAGTTACCAGCTCTTTTGTTAACTGCGGAAGGGATCTTAGACGTCTAATGGGCATTGACTTAATGTTCAAACATACGAGTGACATAATTGCGTTGGGGGTTTTAATAGTACATTACTGCAGAGGCCGTGAAGTAAGGGAT
This sequence comes from Archips xylosteana, assembly GCA_947563465.1. Classification (NCBI taxonomy): domain Eukaryota; kingdom Metazoa; phylum Arthropoda; class Insecta; order Lepidoptera; family Tortricidae; genus Archips; species Archips xylosteana. Next base: position 10,735,650 of record OX387364.1, on the reverse strand, counting down.
TGATGGACGAGATTTGGGGTATACGGCCGAGTCGTAGACGAGGCCGGATAAAACGAGTCCAGCAATCCCTCTTCCGGCCGAGGATTGTATAGAGCTTTTCTCAAACATGCATCATCATCATCATCATCATCATCATCATCATCCATCCATCCAACCATCCATCCATCCGTCCATCCATCCATCCATCCATCCATCCATCCATCCATCCATACATCCACCCATACATCCATCCATACATCCATCCATACATCCATCCATACATCCATCCATACATCCATCCATACATCCATCTATCCATACATCCATCCATCCATCCATCCATCCATCCATCCATACATCCATCCATACATCCATCCATACATCCATCCATACATCCATCCATACATCCATCCATACATCCATCCATACATCCACCCATACATCCATCCATACATCCATCCATACATCCATCCATACATCCATCCATACATCCATCCATCCATCTATCCATACATCCATCCATCCATCCATACATCCATCCATACATCCATCCATCCATACATCCATCCATTCATACATCCATCCATCCATCCATCCATACATCCATCCATACATCCATCCATACATCCATCCATCCATACATCCATCCATCCATCCATCCATCCATCCATCCATCCATACATCCATCCATACATCTATACATCCATCCATACATCCATCCATCCATCCATCCATACATCCATACATCCATACATCCATACATCCATCCATACATCCATACATCCATCCATCCATACATCCATCCATCCATCCATCCATCCATACATCCATACATCCATCCGTACATCCATACATCCATACATCCATCCATACATCCATATATCCATACATCCATCCATACATCCATCCATCCATCACCAGTAGTTTAGGCGGTTTTATAGAAATAAAAGAAGATAGATTTTTTTTAATGTCGTAAGTTGACTGTATGTAATTTTTCCTATGTCAGTTTAATGTTAGTAAGCAAATTTAAAAAGTTACAGCAGCGGACAATAATGGTTTTTCATACTTACTTTTATGGCCTAGGCCAAGAAGTAATGTAGGGAGCCATAAACAACAAACTTCATGGCTTCATTTCGTGACATTAACGCATACATTTCAAAGCATGTTTGAGAAAAAATTTTTAATTTATAGTTTTCGGTTATTGGCCTTTAATAAACTTATTTCTTCTTCCCGCCACGCAGCCGGTGGACTACTGTCACTTGGCGGCGACGTGTGAGCACGACAACGTGCGTACCTGTGGCTCTGACGGCTGCGACAAGCGTTCCTTCCTCGACGTCTGCGACATGTATGAGTACAACTGCGATTATCAGAAGCGTAAGTTTTTAACTCAAACTCTTACAAAAATAAACCAAAATAAGTATATTAAAACTCCGCGTACCGTTACGCCAGAACTAGGGTGCCTTTTCACCAGAGGTGTGCTATCCACCTATGCTGCGAAGATGTGAAAGCTACGCTACGAATCTATGAAACCGTTTCCACTAATTCTAAGCTATCGTAGTAAAGTAAAAAAAAATGCTGAAAAGTGGTTTGATAAGGTGGTATGTAAATAAAATACCTTCCTAGATATCTACATAGGTATATACAATTATTATGTTTTCAAGAGGGCATTATAACTGTGTTATAATGACAGCGCAAATAACAATATTAAAAAAAAATACCAGACCAGTACAAAAATCATAATATAATGTACAATATATTTTTTAATACACCTATTTGACAATTTACGTGGTTTATTAGGAACGCATTAGCAGTAGGTATTTCGTCATTACTTAAAAAAAGTAATTCAATTAAATAATGTAAACCAAACTGAACCTTGAATCACACTTAGTAAAGTTCACTTTGCCAGATCAACGATTTTGAGATACGAGCTTTATTCAAAGTAGTGACGATTAGATACACAACATTGTATTCAAAAGACTTTTCTGCATAGCATCTCTTCTGCATCCTCATTAAACGGAGTAAAATAAATGCAGATGACACTATACACTAACAGATATTGTATTATTTGCGTTTCAAGACAAAATATTACTCAGCTTCAAGCAATGAAGACAATGACGAATACTAAGTAAATTTGTAATGTGCTTGGAGTAAAACTATACGATTAAAATAAGGATTTAGATAAAGCCTGAACAATGTAAAACCTGTACACTTTAGTTAATGTTCCATTCCGAAGGCATTAGACAAGTTTGTCATGAGCATACTAGTTGTATCTAACTTGAGACGGGTGCGTTTAGTGTACGAACCGTATTTGTCGACCTGTACCTCTACCATGAGTTACACTAGTTTACAGTGACCGTACTCGCTAGCGACGGCGTAAATGATTTGTATGGAGAATTCTACTTCCGTAAGTGACCGCTAGAGGCGCTCTACACAATTCTCCATACAAATCATTTACGCCGTCGCTAGCGAGTACAGTCACTGTAAACTAGTGTAACTCATGGTAGAGGTACTGAAATCAACGACCAAGGTAACGATCTGCCATATTTCATTGGAAAGGTTTTTCATATTCTACAACTTTTTGTATGGCGGGAAATCTCGTATCACTGTGTAAGAAAAAGGTATGGCAAGGTAAAAAAAAAACATGAAAACGCATAAAAAAACAAAATGATGTATGATACAAAATCTTCGACAGATACAAAACCTTCATAATCTGTAAAGCGATACTTGAACATAGTATCGAAAAAAACCGGCCAAGAGCGTGTCGGACACGCCCAAGGTAGGGTTCCGTAGCCATTACGAAAAATCAAGTAATATTTTTCCAAGGATTTCGTATGTGTACGGAATTATCCAAGTTTAGGTATGTTTTATACCTTAGGCTACTATTTACTCTTAAACTACAAATAATTTCCAAGCAATCTTAGCCGCTATAATTTTCCTAGTAAATTTGATATATTTACTACCATTCTGAATTTTTCAAATTTTTCCACCCAACAGTTTAGATTTTAGAGGGGGGGGGGGGGGACGGTCGATTTTAATGATAATTTTCACTTTAAAGATGAATATTTCGCAAACAGATCACTGAATAGAAAAATTATGTAAGCAACCCCGCAATGGTTTTAAAAGACCTATCCAACGATACCTCACACTATAGGGTTAGTCGAGAAAAAAAAATCATCTCCCCCTTTACGTCTATGGGAGGTACCCTAAAAAAAAATTATTTTTTATTTTTTATTTTACCACTTTGTTGGCGTGACTGATATTATGTGTGGTCGTCCAAATCAAAAGGGACCTTATAGCGGAAATGAGTTATCTACAGAGCTGAAAACTACATAAACGTACCGAACTATAGACCCAAGAACCAACCTTCTAGCCACTACCGTTATTTTTTTACGAATTTTTGAAGTTCACTGATCGAAATAAGTTTCGAGAAAATCGCAATTTAAGTATGCCGTACAAAAAAGTTATGTTTTAGTGTGAAGTTATGTAACTGATGGTATACTTTGATTGACTATGATTATTACTAATGGAAATTCTTACATTACAACCTTTGCATAAACTTGTCTGTTGTGGGAACTAGACCCGCCAACATAATGCTAATGCATTATCAATGAGATGAAAAGTATCGATAATAGTATTAAAAATAAGTAAACCGCCTGTTTCTCACTAAACTTTTATCGTTTTTATATTGCTACTAATTACATAGATTTGCGAAAGGCCTTAGATGTAAATAAAAACAACACATAATTTAAAAAAAAAATAGTTTTTATTTTAGTAAGTTGCTAGTGCAAGAATTCTTATTTTTTATAAACTTTGAGATCTGACAGTAACAAAATCAACACTTAATCACTAAATAGGTTATACATAATTGGTTTAGATGCTAATAAAGCTAAGAGATCAATGATAACTGTTAGTTATGATCTTGTAAAGTTACTTATAGAACTGAGCAATTTCTTCAAACAAATTAAAAAAGGGCCCTAATGGTAGGCACTAAACAATTTTTTTTATTTTTAGCATGCAAAATCAATATTTTAGTGCAACATTCAAGATAACTTAAATTTTCTTTTTTTATTATCACAACAAGGTATGAAAATGTTACTTAGTTAACAAATTTAGATATAAATTTTCGTAACAAGTATATACGTAAAAAAAAGGGCCCTTATGGCGGTCCGTTGAATGCCGCATGCGGCGGCGTGCGACACTATCTAATGGCGGCTATACGATGAATAGTTCAGTTTATACCTACTTTGCAATTTATTAAAATGTCGATAAATATGGTTTGAATTACAAGAAAAACGATTTGTTAGGTCTTGCCGCGATAAGGTTTCTTTTTTACTAAACTTTAGATGGATACAAAACTTTTTTAAATTGACGTTTCGAAAAGTTGAACACATCTACATGTAGTGAATACAATCATCTTTTTAAAAATACAGTTAATAAAAAAAGGATTTTTTTGAGGTATTTTTTACAAATTTATTAATATCTCGGAAACTAGTTACCGCCATAAGGTCCCTTTTGATTTGGACGACCACATGTATATTCATGCCAAATTACAGCTTTCTAGTACTAACGATCTCTGAGCTTAGCCGCGGACGGACGAACAGACAGACAGACAGACAGACAAACATGGCGAAACTATAATGGTTCCTAGTTGACTACGGAACCCTAAAAACCTACATAAGTAGGTTCAACTCAAACTACTTTAAGGTGGCAGCGCACGCTCTAGGCGCGAAATTCAAACTTTTTACAGTTTTTAATTTGTTGTGGGTAAACGGTGTAACTGTTTAACTTCATATGGTACTTGCGCTTGTAAAACAGTGTTCTTTATATTATTGTGTAAAGTTTTTTAAGAATAAAGCTTGAAATACTAGTTGTCAAAACGTTGAAAGTCCAAATTTCTATGTTTGACAACTTTTATATCAAGCTAACAGTTTTATTCTTAAAAAGCTTTACACAATAATATAAAGAACACTGTTTTACACCCGCAAGTACCATATGAAGTTAAAAAGTTACACCGTTTACCCAAAATAAATTAAAACCTGTAAAAATTTTGAATTTCGCGCCTAGAGCGTTCCGTTCCACCTTATAACTTTTTTCACACAGAGATTTAGGACTACCTGCCATACTTAGTAGAAGTTTTAGAACTTCAACGTATTTATATCTCGCTTGTGAGAAGTCACTTGGACTATGGCAGTTTCATTTATGGAAGCTGTGCTATCTCTCACTTGAAGAAATTAGATGTATTACAAAATAGAGCTTTACGAGTGTGTGGTGGTTTCATACGCAGTACTCCTGTTATAGTAATGGAAAGTGAACTCTACATTGCGCCTCTGGCCGTGCGCCGCTATTGGTTAGGTTGTAGATTTTTATTAAGAATCAGTTCAAAATCTAATTGCCCTATTGTCGCTGCGAAACACAGCATTTTGGCCAGACGTAATCAATTTACTGCTAAAAATTTCCCGCTGCTGGCGGAAATTTATGACGAATGGAAAGATTTAGCTGGGTATCGCAGTGACTAACTAGAAATGTATTCTTTAGATACTTGGGTACTTGGGTCTTTGGGTGTTGATGCCAGGGCATGTATAATTGACAATATTGATCACATTGATGTCCCCAAGAGGCATCTACTGAATGAAGCATTAAAAAATTATACATTAAATATGCTTAGTGAGCAATATCACCATTCATACCAAATATTTACGGATGGTTCTTAGTCTGTACAGGGTGCTGGAGCGGCCTTGTATGATCCTCAGACTGGAGTTTCTCTCATGAGGAAGCTACATAATGACACGTGTGTTATGCGAACTGAAATCGTTGCTATTAAAGAAGCTTTAACTTACGCAAATAATCTAGCTGATAGTTTAGTAGTCGTAATATTATCGGATTCAAAGAGCGCGCTCCAGCACCTTAGTCGGTGTGTGTCTGGACAAAGAGGGATGCCTGTTGCCTATGAAGCTCTTCAGGTGATGCATGAGATGAATTCTAGAGGCAGGGTCGTCAAATTACAGTGAAGTCCTTCCCATGTAGGGTTGGCTGGGAATGAAGTAGTGGACAAGCTTGCCAAGGCGGCTGTAGTGGATGGTTCTGTAACGGATTCTGAACCCCTTTCTAGTGAATTGGTTCCCAGAATTAAAAGAAGGAGCTTACAGAAATGGGAATATCATTTTGGTGAGCAGGGTATATATAGGGGTGTAGGAATCTGGTACAGAACTATCCATGATAGCCCCCGGTGGACGGCTTGGTTTAACTCAGCCGGCCTTGCTAGGAGAGTATTGGTGTCTGCTTTTAGAGTTCGTTCCAGACACATCCCTACAAATAAGTTTCTATATATGATGAAAATTAAATCATCACCACTATGTGATGATTGTCAGAAGTGTGATGACTTGACCCATATGTTGTTGGAGTGTGTCCGGAATTCAGACTTGAGGAGAAGAGTTCTTGGGGATTTGGGTTCCATGCACAATGGCCAGGCGAATTGTTGGCTATCTGAGCCGTTGTCAGACAAAGCAGTCGGCATTTACCATTTTATTGATATGTCCCTTGAATAGGGAATTGAGTAAGCACCCATGAGGCTTACATGATCACCTGGAGTGTTGAAAGCCTCGACAAAAATTAGAAAAAAAAAGGAACTTCAAATAAGCCATCGAGTGACATATCGCTAGTCCTATATACAACGTGCCCACTAGGTTTCCGCGAGAGTCTAACCACGCATTCCTGAGGCCATATGGAGTATATTGAGTGGGGGTAAGATGAAAAGCAGTGTAAGATGAAGAACTACTCGTAGCACCTAAGTGTTTTTCATCTTACACTGCTTTTTATCTTACCCCACTCACCTAATAAATGTTATCTGAACCTAGGTCGAAATATGCTTAGTTTTGAGATATTTCCATTTTTATATTTAAATTTTACTATGAAAGTGTTGGAGGTGCTGGGATTGCGTATTTATTTCTTTGTATTTATTTACTAGTCTAATTGAAGTCCATCAAGAAAAAACTAATTTAAAGAAATGGTCAGACATTCACAAGTATAACACCAGAAACAAAGAAAAATTGTATGTACCAATATCTAAATTAAGAAAAACATTTATACAAGGTTTGCCAATTAAAATAAGTTTATATAATTTAATACCATTTGAAATTACTTCATTAGATATGAATAGGTTTAAGACGAAATTAAAACAGTTTCTTGAACTACATACACTGTAAGTATTCAATAAATGAGTTCACGGACTTGTTCAAAGAAAAGTCTAAATCTGATATACTGAAATTGTTTAAGCACTTAGATTAAGAGAACTTATTATATGATTGTAAATAGTTTTAATGACCTGCTAAATGTGACTGATGTTACTTGGCCATTTGCTGAGAATGGGGGAAGATCGAGGGGTCAAGAGGGCGTATTTGGGACGCCCAACTGGACGTCGTCCGGTTGGTCGGCCGAAGTATCGCTGGGCTGATGCTGTGGAGACGGATCTGCGACAGCTTCGATCCGGTAATTGGCGTGAAGCTGCGCAGGATCGGGCTCAGTGGCGTGCTCTCGTTTCGGAGGCCAAGACTTATTTTGGGTCACTGAGCCAAACTAGTTAGTTAGTTACTTGGCCAAATAAACGAATCTGAATCTGAATCTGAAATGTTTTGTATTAAAAAATAAAAAAGTTAAAAAGAATAACATTTATTACTCCATATGGCCTCAGGAATCCGTGGTTAGACTCTCGTGGAAACCTGGTGGGCACGTTGTATATTGGTTATATAGGTCAATTTGCCCGTGTGAAGCGTGAAGAGCAAACAGACAGACAGACAGAGTTATTTTTGCATTTATAAATCTTATTAGTAAGGAATTAAGGATATAACGGAGACGAACGCGCGGCCGCCAGCTAGCAGCCCACACCACACGTACCTCTATACTAGCATGCTTGTGAAATCTCTGCCTATGCTTTAGACGTGAAGTGAAGTAATTTTTTTCCGTACTTTCAGAGTTTACGGTAAACCAGTGCCCCAGCGCAGGTCAGCCTTGCGGTTGCTGAAGATTTAAATGTAATAAAGTTTACTTTATTTTAACTGTAGTTTTACTCCAACTACTTAATTTGATTTAGGGCCGATTTTTCGATCCCCAGATAAAAGTATCTGTCAGATAAATGTAAGCTCTGTTCTTTTTTTCTTATGACTTGAGAAAGGGAAAGCGATAGTTTTAACTGACGGATACTTTTATCGATGAATTGAAAAATCGGTCCTTAGAATGCGGTCCTACTCAAAGTTTAATAGGTAACAGGGGTGTTAAAAAATATTTTTGTTGAATACTTTACATTTACGTAACTTAATAAATAAATATAAATATTAGGGGACAATCTTACACAAATCGACCTAGTGCCAAACTAAGCAAAGCTTGTAATATGGGTACTAGACGACGATAAACATACTTATATAGATAAATAAATACTTAAATACATAGAAAACATCCATAACTCAGGAACAAATATTCGTGCTCATCACACAAATAAATGCCCTTACCGGGATTTGAACCCAGGACCTCTTGCTTCGTAGGCAGGGTCACTACCAACTAGGCTAAAGCGGTCGTAACACTTAATAACATTTTAAGTGACTTAGTAACTCCCGTACGATCCGAAAACCAGTGACAGTACTCATGAAACTGAACAACTTTCCCCAAAGAACAGGGGTCGAAATACAAAAAAAAAATTGGACTGTCCATACAAAACATCCGATCAGCTGTTAGAGTTAGTACGAAGAGACCAAAATTTTATTTATGAACTAAAACAATTACTTTGCTCACCCGCGACCTTACAATAGTTACGTTTATGCAAGAAATGTGTGTTCATGCAGTTCCTCCACCTCCACACTGTACGAACACACACAAATCACATAAACACAACCATCACCACCACCAAGCTACACTGACGCGTTTCGAACTCAACCAGAGCTCATCTTCAGAGTTACCACAACCGTATGCTATGCTACCAAATGCATTTGGTAAGGAGGACATGTATTTTATGACAACAACCTGTAACCCACCCTTTTTCTGGCCGAATAAACATTTAATTTCATTTCATTTCAGGTTTAAACTCGGCTTTAGGTATGTTTTCGTATGGAACACCTCGCAATTAATGTACGGGTTATTATTTGAGCGTTTGTTTCAAATCACTTTCGTGGCTACATTTTTGTAGAAATGGCTGAAGAGTCTGATAACAGTTACTGGTTATCTGGTAGAAGTAGAGGATCTCTAATAAATAACCGAAAACGCCATCATTTGTTTGGAAGTAGAAGAGTGCACACTTCAGCAGATTGTTAAAAGTTTTCATGCCGATAATACAGCAGCATAAAGCATGAAGCGTTAACATTGTTACAGTCAGGGATTGTAGAGCCAGTTTTATTTAATATCTATATATAAATTGGCAAACTATTACCGCTAAAAAGTAACATCTAAGTATATTCTAATTAGAGGTATCGTTGTCATATCGCTTTGTGTTTATCGCTATGTATTGACTATTTACGATATTAAATACTTGTATTCAATACCGCTATTAAAATTGCACTTGAAAGGTAATAGGTAAAACGAAACAAATAGGTGCAATAATGTAATTTCACGTGAAAAAATTGCGCATGATTGGGTAAAGTATCTACAACTTAATACTTGTAGGCACTTGACATTGACAGGTATTACCGGTAATGGTTTTATGGATAAAGTATCGAAAAGAGGTATTGTTGTCAATTGATAAAACCGCTAATATACCCGGTATTTGAATGCCTGTATTGATTATACCGTTAACGATACCTGGTTACAGTATTATACGATATTCCAAGATTGTGTTCCTTTATTATTTTTGTTTTTCACCATTGCTACGTACATATGTACCACAACCTACCTAACCTATCTATAGGTTTAATTTAATCTATCAAAACTTTATTATCATACTTAGTAAAAAAATCCGAAATTTTGATTAGATAATTAGGTAAGTACCTAAACAATTATCTTAATACACAGTTAATGTCACTCATAAAAAATAGTCAACAATTAGGTCAATGTCGGATTTACCGTCATATAAATTATCTAAAAGTGTAATAATTCCACGATATACATTATTACTTATATAGTTTTTACATAGATTGATGAGATAATCCACGCATGTGTCGTAGATCTTTGATCAATAAGACTTCGTAGCTCTTAGTGACATCTGTTGACATTAACTTGAACTTTTTGAAGTTTTACATTCATTCATGCTTCATTGCGTTCATTGATGTTTACATTATGATTGTGTAGATGCCGCTATTAGGAGGAAATATGTAGGTATCTTGATATTGATCTAGTTATTTCATTTCATTTTTAAGTAATCTAGTGGTTTATCTATAGCCTCTTAAGGAAGGAGTCGTGGGTTCGAGCCCGGGCTCGCACCTCTGAGTTTTTCGGAATTTATGTCGAAAATATTATTTAAATTTTACCGCGAGCTTTACGATAAAGGAAAACATCAAGACACATGCACACACCTGCGAGGAAACTCAATGGTGTGTGTGAAGTACCCAAGCGAGAAGAGAAGGCAATGTCCCCTGCAGTAGGACGTATATGTACATAATATATTCGCTCCTTTAGAACGAGATTGACACAATTCGAATTATTTTCACTTCTAAATTAAACATGTTTTTCTTTTAATATAAAGTTTTTTTTTAAATGATTGTATGATTAATAAATTCGAATTGTGTCAATATCGTTCTAAAGGAGCGAATATGTAGGTATAGGCCGAGAAGAAGAAATTTAAGTTAGCATTTAGTAGAGCACCTACTACTACATAACTAGGTAGGTACATATATCGTTTTTTCGTTCACGAATTTGTAAGTAGGAAGGTATTTAATCATTTTCTTCGACTAATTTACTTACCTCCCTACTAGAAAACTCTTTGCATTGTGAATCGATTTAAAATAATTTATAGATATGATTTATCCACGTGAACCTCTAGTAGAGTCGTTTTCAAAAAATTTGTACACAATTTAGGGATTAATTAAAAACAAAATTCTATTAATTATTTTTGTATAACGGAGGTCACCTGAGGTAAAACCCACTATGGGGTTATTGCGTTTATTTGAGTTATCTTTTAAACAACGTGAGTTACAACAGCGCCTGCCATTTAGTGATAGACATTTTAACTACTTGGAGGACAACAAGTAACATAGAGGGCGTCTTGGTGAATCGTATTCAAGATATCGGTAATTTTGAAATTTAGGACCTTAACAGAGCTACACAGTGCGTGGAGTAAGTAAATAAAATGCATTTAAATCCTATTTTTTTAGTTTTTTGGTGTTAAATTGTATTAAAGATGCAGAGTATTAGTTGGTTCACATGTCTGAATTATAATTTATATTCAAAATGCTTTTCTCTCAGAATTATTACCATTTAAAATTTTTGGAAGTTATTTATGAAATATTGCTAAATGCGTTAGTATAATTGAGGTTATTGCATCTGTATAACGCATTTGCCCCAATGTCAATGGTCAATAACCTTTTTCTAGATAGTGTAACTTTGAGCGTTTTAACACACAAATAAATGACTGAATCCTGAAAGTTACTTATTAATTCTTTAGCAACATTAGTACCTGCTTATTTGATTTTTCATTAATTTTGAACATGAAACTACCGTGAGACTCACTCAAAAATCTTAAATAAAAAATTAAACTGCCTTAAAAACCACCCAGGAAATAAAAGCAAAAAATAAGTATAAAATCAAAATTGAACTGACGAATTGAGAACCTCCTCCTTTTTTTGAAGTAGGTTAAAAAATGTTTGCAACACCTGTTATTTGGCTTTGGATAAAAGCGTCTGCAAACTAAAGACACATTTTACGTAATTATACTATTTTTGGCCTCAACTGATTATTCGCGGTTCGTGGTTCCTCTTATTAATAATACCTTCTAGAATATGGTATTACGAACATGCGCCATGAAGTTTTAGAGGCCTCATCACAATCGATATGCCCCATCCACACTCTCCACGAGGCTACACGAGGGGACGCGAGTACGAGAGTGAGGACGGTGCGCTTGTGTCGCCTCGTCTTCCCTCGCCTCGCCTCGCTGTCGCTCCGCTTTGTGTCGGTTTTGGACGCGAGTCAAAGGACGCGAGGGGGTGAGGCGAGGGAATGAACCACACTCTCGCGCTCGCTCACTTGGTTGTTTACGAGGCGCCTCGCGAGAGTGTGGCCGGCTTCCGGCTTGGTTCCGGCTGGAAATACACAATTATTTAAAAATATGCATTTTCCCAAATTGAGGTAAAAGCGTCTAAAATCCCGGTTTTAAAAAAAATTCTTGTATATTTTTTAACACTAGTGCAGCAAAAATGTTAATTCGACAAATTTATTGTTAAAGACTTGGATAAAGCACAGGCTCAAACAGTACTTCAAAATACTTGATGCATATTTCACAATTTGAGATTGAAAAAAGATCAAAAAACACGTACGCAATTACCTCAGGTGACCCCATATACTTTGTATGACTATCTTTCGTTACACAAAAATAGCGATCGTGATTTTTGTTTTTATTAAGCCGTTAACTATGTACAATTTTTTTAAAAACGATCCAGTTGAGTTTATTATAATTCGTCGTCAGCGTTATTTGTTTTTTATTTTTATTTTCATCCAGGTTTCCAGAAGACGGGAGAAGATTGTATGGCTATTTCTACTACCCCTGAGACTACCACAACAACGACTACTACTACTCCTACTACTACTAGTGCAGACACTTCAGAAACCGAAAATGAGCACACTGACGATGAACATCTTGGATTAATTGTCACAAAGAACAGACAATTTTTATACAGTTGGGCCACTTGCGACCCACATTGTGGTCCAAGAAAATGGTTGACTACAGCAAAAGGCGAAACACGGGACTTTTTTAGAATATTAAAGAGTCACCAATAAATAAACGTATATAAATTTTGTTTTTGTTCTCAAAATACAAGGCAAATAAGAATACCAATATATAGTTAGGTGAAGAAGTTTTAGTACCTAGTAGTAGTTCTAATATGAACTAGTTCGAATTGATCACTTTAGTTGTGAGTTGGCTGTAGGTTAATTTAATCTTTTAACGTTTTATTTAATTGCATATACTATGTATATGAATATTTCTACTCAACTTTCCAGAATCAAGCAATCAACTCAAGTATGCGCGTTCTCTACTAAAAGGGATCCCTTTGTTGTTTCACCTTGCTTTGAAGGTACTCCCCTTGATGCCAAATCGTCTATTGGGATCCTGGGTGTCGACATTTCGAGTGATGTTCAGTTTCGTGGTCATTTGGAAGGCAAAGCTAAGTTAGCTTCAAAACAATTGGGGGTGCTTAATAGAGCGGGACAGTACTTCTCGCCAGCCCATCGCTTACAACTCTATGGCGCAGGTTAGGCCGCACATGGAGTACTGTTCTCACCTCTGGGCTGGGGCACCCAAGTACCAAATACTTCCATTTCACCGTATTCAACGTAGAGTTGCTCGATTAGTCGATAATCAGGCACTCTCTGGCCTACTCGATCCTTTGGCTTTGCGGAGGGACGTGGCGTCTCTCTGCATATATTATACCGTATTTATCATGGGGAGTGTTCTGTCTGACGAACTGTTCGAATTGCTGCCTGCGGCAAAATTCGACTACCGTACTTCGAGGAACCGTCTGTCTTTCCATCCTCAATCCTCACCATCTTGATGATTGGTAGTCTAGTACCGTGCGTTTTAAACGAATCTTTTTTCCTCGCACGACGAAGATCTGGAATCAGCTTAGTGCGGCAACATTCCCGGAGCGTTACAACTTAGGGATTTTTATAAAAGTTGCATGTGTCCACTTAGGTTTTCAGAAGACAGTTGATGGCTGTACTTCTGCGACTACTGGAACTACCGAAATTGCTACCACTAACTACCGAAATTATGACGACTACTGAAACTACCGAAATTATAACTACTACTGAATCCGGTGAAGATATACACACTAACGAGGATCCAGACCCGGAACACGGTCCACATGAGGAAAAACTAGCTGATCCTAAAACCAGTGACCAAATACAAATACTTATAACTACCTACTCCCGGTTATTGTGGCCCAAAAAAAATCTGGCTGACGACCGCCACCCACGACTCACGACGTTCTGTAAACCCACGACTTTTACAGAATACTAAAAGATAATTAATAAATTTGTAAATAAATCAAATACATTGTTTTGTTTTTAAAATGAACATTGAGTGATTTCGATTTTAATTATTTTTAGAAGATAAGTATGATTATTTGATTTATCTTTATTACTATATTTCAAGATTTAAGAAAACTGAAGATATTTAAGATGTTACTGCGGATTCAGTACTCTGATAACCAAAAATAATCGTACCTTTGCAGTATTATACACTACACACTAAAATATTCAGAAATTTTTGCATAACCTCTCTAAGGTCCTTGATGTCTCTAGGTTTTTGTCTAGTTCTCCAGACCTAGACTTAATTAAGTATTGCGATTATTCCATAATGTGGCTTTGATATGGCGCTGACTTTCCAGATCCATCTATCACAAGTTACACACGTTCACAGTCCAGTGATCCATACATGGAGCACAATAGTTCTTATTCCATTGTAATAAGATTCTACTTTAAGGCACGGACAGGGAACGTGTTAAATCAGGCCAATAATCTACACTATTTTAGTAATTATTATCGTAGTGAATAGCAAATCAAACATTGATTTAGGTATTTATTGCTTTTAATGTAACTATAATTCGTCACATAATATTAATTAACGCTATTTACATTTTAAGCCTCCTACTCTTAATTATCAATTATTTACACTTAAATCGGACCTTCCAATATTATTTGTACTTTTCAGTTGACTAGCATAGGAGTGCCGGCGTCGTTACTTGATTTCTTTCTAAACGCGTTGATAAAGAAGTCATCAGCGAAAATTTTCTGATTTCCTTTGTAATACGCTTCGATCTCCATTAATGTCTTGCACTCTGTTTCGGGCAAGAAGAAATATAAATATGCAGAGCCGACGAAGCCGCATATGGCGTACAGGGCGAAGGCTCCGCTGAGGTGGAACGCTGCTTCAATGTTGTAGTTCGTTTTGGTAGCGATAAACAACATAATGTAGCTGAATGCCGCAGCAAGACCTGTTGCCATTCCTCGACTCCTGAAAAGATAACAGAATCAAAGTTGTAGATTTTAATAAGCAGTCCTACGGTTTCAAATATACTTTGCAGCCAAACTTTATAAAGAAAATGAATGGTGTTTGAGAAATAAATGGACACCTTTAACTTATTGAAGTTAGCTTTTTTTCTGGTCTCATGCAATCCAGCGTTACGAGTCATACCATATTTGTTGGTTTTGGTTGCATACCGCTTCGCTTCTTCGAATTAAATTTATGGATTAAGTAAAAAACCAGAGCTACTTTTGAGTTAGAGAGCTTAGCTAATGTTTAATATTTACCTGAAAGGAAAAACTTCTGACAATACCACCCACGGTATACCCAAGCTTGTGAAGCAGACTAGCATCATGAATAAAACGATTGGCAGCGTGTCTGTTCCTTCAGGGAATGTATGTTTTTCGTACGAGAACACGCTTTGTGGTAGGCTGGTGCCGGCATATATGCTGATAAAGAGACTGCAGAACGCTGTGGCGGAGAGGGAGCCTATGACTAGTTTGCGTTTTCCTATTAATTTGACTATCACGGCTGAGAGTAGGTTCATCACGATGAACACTGCACCGACTAGCACCTGAAAGTAAAAAGGGGATGCAGACTTAGTTAAATAACTATTGACTACCTCAAGCTTTGAGTACGCACAGAAAATTAAATAAATGATTTCCCTGATTTATTTAACTCGTGAAAGTTGTGTTATGCCACTTCACAGTTACCTTTAACCTAACCGTTCAAAGTCTAATTCCGCTTATTCATAAAAAACCAGCCAAGTGCGAGTCGGACTCGAGGGTAGAATACTTAAAAAATTCTCTTCATATTTGAAGTCGGTTGAAACGCTAGTAATACGTAACTGGATCACACTTACCACTATCGTTTTAGTCTCATATTTCATTCCCAGGGCCTTGCAGAAATTCACCATATTTGGCCTAATCGGCATAAGACCACTGAACAAGTAGAACAAAAAGTATGCCATCACAAGTGTAAACGGTCTCATGGTTTCTTTAACAAGGAATACATGCTTGTACTTTAGGATAATTCTTCTTATCGTATTAGTGTTCGTGTGTTCGCAAGGATGGGATGGTGCTCTGTCTTCTTTGAGACAGATAACGCACTGATGGACAGCTTCATTATATTTCAGCAGTTCATCAAATTCTTCTTTTACGTCTTCAGGTTTGCACCACCCTCGGAGGCGGCAAAGGGAACAAAGGGCATCTTTTTGTCGTCCCTTGGATAGTAGCCATATCGGAGTCTCAGGGACCTGGAATTTGTATTGATGACTTTAATATTTCAACCATTGATGTAATACAAACTAGATTTGTAGGCAGATCGCAAACATGAGGAACCTCAGATGTAGACTGCAGTCTCGAACTCAACTGACAGCTAATCAGTCGTCGTTGTGACACCGACCGTTACATACCGGGAGAAAAATGGGGAAATACACGGTAAAATCTTGCGATTCCGCTATCAACACACACAATAAAGCAAGTGGCATTACTTTTCATGCGTAAGTTCAGTTTTCAGTTACTCATATTATTCTATATGTGACCAAAAACTAACAAAAATATCTAATATCGAACTGTAAGTTCAGTGTGGCCAGTATAATCATAGTTTGGTTTTCCCAACCTTTAGGGGGAATTTCGCATATTTTATGGAATCTCTATTTAGCCTGTGCTATTAAATTTATGTTGCATGTTTACTTTGTAGGGTACCGAAAGATGAAGTGCGCCGTCAGATCTGGATAGAAAAAATCAGATTACTAAGACGGGAAACCGACTGGCTACCTACAAAATCAACAAAAATTTGCTCGAAACATTTTCTTGAGCAACATAAAAAAAAAAAAACAACATATGGTGGTTACATTCACTCATGCATAAGTGAACGTGAAGCGAACTCGGAAGTGCGAGCTTGGATTCGAAACCAACGAACCTCTGGTTGAGACGCCATAGGTCGAACCACTAGGCTACCTCGGGTTTGAGTATAGGTATAATAAATAAATGATTAAAATAAATTGTACCCAGAAAAAAATAAAAACAAAAAAAAATTAAAACGTCCGAGACAAAAATACTTAGGTACATATATTTATTTTAATGGTCGTTGTGTTTTTTATATTGTGGTTTTATTATATTATATTTGTGTTATGAAAAAAACTTTCTTTTTATTTTACGCCTTTCAATAGATATACTTAATTCGCACTAATATTATAAAATGGCACTGGCAACAGCTGCTAGTAGGTGCAGTAGTAGTAGTAGTATTTGAAACCCAATTAATTATGGTTTTGTCCACCCAGTTAACATTATGAACTAATAAAAAATTTCTTCGTGTAATTTATTATTTAGGGGGAAATTTGTGTAAGGTAAGCAACACCAAGCCTTAAATATCGTCATCTTTATCACATTTATAAACAGCGCAATGCGAGCATACTAGTGGAAGAGAGACAAACATATGTCTCATTTATTATTTTGTTGATTTCAAAGCTACGTTGTCAAATTTCAAAACTGGCACGAGTTTTGTTGAGGCGGTAGTATGAAGTTTGTCACTCTAGATTATATAACTCAGTGATTTCAACTGTTAAATGTGCAACTTGTGAAGATATTTAATTGAGTGGCGGGCAAAATCTAGTTTGTTATAATTCCTTTACTATGCGTTAAATGTGTATGTAGACTGAACACATTTGTCTTTAACGTCATATGCAAGAAGGCAAGTACTGTTTTTTTTTCTCATCAGTGAATCTGAGTCGAGGCAAGCTGACAAGGCTAAGGGATTTGTAACGTAATTATAAAGTCTTGTAAAAAAATAATGATCGCAAACAGTCACGCACAAGCTGACCACCGTTACGTATTGTTCTTAATAGACCATCTGGAGCCATCATCGTTGATTTTTAAGGTCGTTGCTAACATGACAGTACTTTCAAATGTTATTTTGAGGAGACTAGGGAAGCATATAAGCAAGTAGTTCGCTTGATGGTAAGTGATAACTACTGCCCATATCACATACTCGAAATATTTGAGGGATTGCAGCAACGTTGCCAACTGGAGAGCTAAGATTAAATACTTCTAATCCTCAAAATGTCTACTACAATATGTAAAATTGTACTGACATACGTGAAGTGTAGATTTCGGAAAGCAAATGAAGCTGTTCACGTGACTATGCAAGTAAAAAACTACTATATCTTCTTAAAGCCCTAATTGACAGTCGCGTGATTATGCGATCGGTGCATTACAGTTTTATATAAAATATTGGTAGTATACTTACAAACAGCACCACAAGCATAGTAGCCAGTGGCACGGAGAGCGACACCAGAGCTGCCTGCCGCCACGGCAGCACTGTCCCCAGGAGATAAGCCAGGAACATTCCGGCAGATGTGAAGCTGTTGGTAAGGGTTGTGAGTACCCCGCGCACTGAAGAGTCGCTGGAACCAGATGATTATTTAATGAGAGATAAGTAATTCTTTGTTGAAAGACAGTTGTCCTATCGAACCAACTGTATCGAGACCCAATGTAGAACCTCACAGAAAAAAAGTCATAGTCACAAAGGAATTCATTATTAAACTTGCTGTGAGAACGTTCTACTGTATGACAGGAATCAAAATGGTTCAATAGTAGGTATATCGAGGCGGTGGTGGTACATATAATATTTTAACCAGTTTCAATGTTCAGGCAACGTAATGTTGACATTGTTGTGGATACTTACAACGCTCTCATTTGTCTGAATTCGCCTGCACTGTTAGGGTTCAATCCGCAAAAGAAATCTTTATAGAGATGGGTGACCAGAAGACAATTGTTTGTTTTGATCAGCGCTTCAGCCTGGCCATCCAACGCAGAAACGCTGCGTGCTTCTTGGGAACTATGCCTATTTCTGAGTATTTAGGATTAGGAGATTTATATTTATTTGTTTTATGTATTTATATATTTCATTAGTAAGTTTATTTACTGGGTCAGTGATTATGATTAGACAATGATCACAGCGAAAGATATTTTCGACATCATTATTCATACTCACTATATTCTCGCAATAAGCAATAAGCTACCTAACATACAAAAAAAAACAAAATTGCTTTAGACAAAAGAACAGAAAGATATTCTCACCTTACTTCTCCCACGTATGTAATAGACGGGGCTTCCATTATACCCGTGCCGATGCCCAGCAGAGCATTGGCAATGAACAGGGAAGGCACGTCCCAAGCGTAGTACATCAGCAGCCACGCGATTAGATGCGGTATGTTTACTAGGAACAAGGCCTTCTTTCGCCCGAAGTAATCCAGGAGCGGGCCAGAGAATATACTTCCGAGTGGCTGACAGAGAAAGGCCATACCACCTGAAAGTAGAAACAAAAAGTATAGAGTATTAGGCACTCACTTAATGAAGGTACAGTCAAGTCAGTTACATTGTGACCTAATAGTACCTTAGGAACATACATAGTAGGGAGGCTCAAGACAATAGATAAGTATTTGCAAGGCCCTAGCCTTTTTCTTCTTTCTTCAATAGGTATAATATATGACAAGGAAACTGGTAGCGGTTGAAACGCTAGTAGATCTACCCGTGAAGAAAAAACCTATAACTTCACACCTTGATAACAGAAAGAAGTACTCTATAATTTGTAAATTATGACTTAATCTAAACAAATATGCCTTATTTACATGGAATCAACTTTATAAATGTCTATCAATATTTCAAACCTTTAAGTATATCCTCGTTATTTATCCAATTCAGTGATAATTATGTCATAAAGAGTTTTTATTACATTCCGTTATGCTTGCCTTGGCTAGCATTTCGTAATACATCATTATATTTAAGGCCACACCATGTTTTTCGCGCTAATCGATTTTGGGTGGGCGATTTCGGGCGTGGGGCTGCGTGGGGGAGGCACGATGGCTCAAGATAGGTTTGTTGGAGTGTGCGTGTTTTTGGGTATTTTCATCTTATAAGTAAAACAAATAAGTACGTATATTTAAAAAATAAAATGCATTTTTGAAAATGTAGCAAAACTACGCCCTAGAAAACATCTTGTTTTATTAACATCCAAAAAGTCATGACCTTCCGTGCAGTATTAGCGTCGTACTACGAGTTTATTTTATTTTTTTGAGACGATTTTGGTTTTTTTTTTCTATCGAGCGAACTATAAGTAATCGTGTTTCAAAAAAACTGGTCTAGTGACTAGTGAATGAATTATTAATATTTGAGTGAATCCTCAAATAACTTACATAATATGAATTTCAGGACTATATAGCATTGCTAGTAATGATACTTAAAGCACGAGTTTAAATGAATGCAATAAATTCGCCAAAATCACGGTGGGGCCTTAACAACTAAGCTGGACAACTAGCAGAACATACCTTTTTCGTGTGTTATAGACTCGGATTAGACTATCAATAATCATCGCGATACTGTACTGTTACTGAAAATATTACCGTGGATTTCAAAACATCCGGAAATTCAATTTAGAATTTTTACGATACTGCGATACCTACTCGTCAATAATGTTGTGATACAGGTCGCGATCAGCGTGTCATCATCATCATCATCATTTCAGCCGAAAGATGTCCACTGCTTAACATTGGCCTCTCCCAAGGCTCGCCAAACAGATCGGACCGCGCCATCCGCGTCCAATGCGTTCCCACTACCTTAAGGTAACCAGGTTAACCAGGTCGTCGCCCATCTTGCTTCTGACTGTATTTTCAATATTTTTGTATGCGAAGAGGTGTCAAACGACAATCCGTAAATAAGGGACATTTATAAGAATTAATTGGAAATCAGTAAATTAAACAGTTTTAATGTTTATTCATTATCATTGTATCAGCCAAAAAACGTCCACTTGACACTTAATGATTATTGATTACCATACCTACCATCTCAAAATTTAAGCGTGTCATTTACGGGGTTCCAGACAGTCAAAATTGGTAGATAAGCAGTTGCTTAGCTAGGCTTGGGCGAAGCGGGCCGTCGGACACGGCCTCACGGTTTGAGGGGCCTCGCGTCTCAAAAGGTTCTCGTTTTTTTGCTCAAAAAAATACTTCATTTAATGTGGGGTGCACCATCATATAGATCCCTATCTAACATATATCGCAACACAACAGTACACCAACTGAAAACAACGCATACACGCAAAATATATCTAACATATATTTTTTTTAGGTTTTTAGGTTGCACCGCCACTGCTGAGTTGCTGACAAGCATTTAAGTGCTTGGCAAGAAGGCTCGAGGAGGCTTGATGCACTGCTAAGCATCCTTGTCAAGCATCAATGATTACTTTCGCTCACGCATTTAAATATTGCACTATAAAGTTGTTGCTTGACAAGTCTCAAGTATCTAAGGTTGACAATAATTGCAGATATAATTTTTGATCACGCACCATCAATTGTAGTTTACTTGTTATTTTGTTGCTTGTGTGTTATTTTGACCATCATTGACCCTTTTAGATACTCATTATTGTGCAATTATTCATGCAAAAACAAAATTAGGAACTTCACACACACCATTGAATACTCAGATGTGTGCGTACAGGTTTGCTCATGATGTTTTCCTTTACCGTAAAGCTCATGGTAAATTTCAAATGTACTTTCGCAGAGGTGCGAGCCCGGGCTCAAACCCACGACTCTCTGCTTGAGAGGCCATAATGGCAGGTTTAGACAGGGTCAGTAACTGACTTCGAATTCGAGACAAGTCAGCGCTGCCCCGATAAATACCCAAAATAAAATTGATTGATACCCAAATTGATTTGAAGTCAGTACAGCGGTGGGAGGTCAGCGCTGACTTTCAATTTACATTGGGTATTTCTCGGGTCAGCGCTGACTTGTCTCGAATTCGAAGTCAGTTACTGACCCTGTCTAAACCTGCCTTAAGTCAAACCACTAGGCCTCCACTCGGCCCGGTTACATGGCACGATTATTCGAGTTACAATGCGGGGCAAAATCTGGGGCCATGGTAGTATTGCCCTCGCCATATTCCAAATGCAGGTAATCACGAGCTTTTGGGCTAAAGATAAAATTTTGCAACTTGTGTACAACAGGCTGGCTACTGTCCTTATTTCCTTCTTTCACTATATCGCGGTTATCGAACCACTGACATGCCCAGGTCAGGGCACTCAGTGCTATAGACAAAGACCTTATCTTCTTATTTACAATGCTAATACTTCGACACTTCGTAAAACATAACCATTGCGCCTGTGACGTCAGATTGAACCTAATTTTTTAGAAGTAAGTATTTAGATAAATAGTAACCATAAATATACTAACGAGCAGTTCATGTATATTTATTCATTTCGGAGATCTCGGTGGGGGGAGATTGATTTATATGGTCTTGTCACTGGGGAAACGATTAGGTACCTTCAAACTTCAGCAGAATAAAGAACTCCCAGCAAAACTTAGTCGCCCAGGTACAGTTTAAATTAATTTTGCAACGTATTTCCTTTACTGTGTTGTCACCTTCTATGTTAATATTCTTCTATTATTTTTGGCATTTATTTAAGGGACACCTGCATGCACAAAGGGGTCTTGTCTAGCGCATCGGAAGGGAGTGTTTTTGTGGAAAGCATTAGGCATAAGTATCAGCATACATAGCATATTATTATTTTATATCCAGTGGCGTCACTATACCATTTGAGGTCCTTGTCAAATTATTTGGATGGGACCCTTGTAGTAAAAATCATCACGTTGTAATTTAATTTTAATGTTATTTTGGAGCTCGCGGCCTCTTGGGCCGGGGCCCTCTAGGGTCGCGGGTCCGTGGCATTTTGCCAGCCCTGCCGCCCTATAGTTACCCCACTGTTTATATCTTAGTCATCTGATACGCAATTTTCTTAGTCTTAGGTCTCGGTATCTATTCGATCGACCCGAATACCGTTGAAGCATGAAAGGCACTGACAAGGCTTCGTCACCGGAAGTAAAGTGACACCTGTGTTGGTACTAACTATGCTTACTTGTGTAACTTTATCAATGGATTAACTTGCGGTCTAGTCGATTTATGGAATGAATTTTACTCGTATTCGATCGTGTTTTGTTTAAACAAAGGAATGTAGAGCATAAAGCACGTGAACAGTTTGTACTTCCCCGGTTGTGTTACCCTACCAATAAACTGGAAAAGTTTGTGGGTCTACTGGACAACGTCATACCGGACTGAAGATACTTATACGTACCAACTTTCTTAAAAATAATAAAGCATAAATATTTTACTGTGTAGGTACTAAAGAATTCTAGTGTTGGGAACCGTGATTCTTAGAATACATTAGGTATTGGGTTTTTGCTTCTTTTTGTGCTAAATAATTATGTTTATTTATTTATTTTATTTATTAGCCTATAATTGTGTCCCACTGCTGGGCAAAGGCCTCTCCTCTTGACTTCCACATGTCCCTGTCCAGAACTACAGGGTTATTTGTAATTCACTAGCATCCTTTTAACCCTAAACTCCTACCACTTAAACAAATGTTTTTTGTTATACGACTTTTTAAAATGGAGTACATTTTTTTTCCATACACGGCACAGAGTATCGTAAAAATACAGGTAATCTCAAATTTTCAAAACGTTATTACACCAAAAATATAAAGTTATGACAAAAGTTGTAAAACAAAAAAGATTTGTTTAAGTGGTAGGATTTTAGGGTTAAAAAGATGCTAGTGAATTACAAATAACCCTGTATACTGGGCCGGGCACTCGGGGCCTAAACGGGGAGTTGCTCATGTCATGAGTAGGAATGGACCATAAGCCCACCGCGCTGGTCCAGTGCGAGTTGGTGGGTCGTCAGAGCCTCGTTTGTTGATCGGCAGGGTATACCACGAGCAGGTGAGGTTGACTTGAGACCCGTAATATAGAGAATGGGCCCCTTTATGTATAGTCATACATTACATTACATTACATTTTTATATTAATTTGTATTTTCAATTTTTGTTTTATTGTTTTATTGTATAACTTCAGTTATCATTGCTGTTGATCATCTGCACTGTAAATATTGTACGTCGATCGCCGAAGCCGGAGATACTCAAAATTAGTCCCCGAAGACACAGGTCTTTACCTAGTTTGGGGGGTCAGATTGTATGACAACTCTTGTGACTTCACTGTACAAACCTACTTTATGTATTGAGCACTGTAACTAATTTGATGTTGTTTGTACAATAAATCATTTTTTTTATTATTTCTTATTTTTATTATTATAGTTTAAAATTGATAATTAACAATTAATGTTGGCGATGATGCTGGTACACTATCGATTGTCACAAAATGTCATGGGTCCGTAACATTAGAGACCGGCATCAAGACGGTAGAACAGCTATTTAAGTCGGCTATGGACAGGACGAGATTTAAGGAGCTGATAACCTTTAATAACGAATTGGCAATTTATGAACAAGAAGAGATTGACTGCCAGAAGGACCAAGGATGTCATACCATTGACAGCTTTGATATATTATCGCAATTTAGAAACATTTATCGTATAGCTTAACTTGTTTTTATCCTAGAATTCGCATGTTGTTTTTCTTCAAGTATTCAACTGTTGCAAAAGTTATCTTTATTATAGTTATTTAGTATTTTTCTGAATAAATTTTGAATCCATTTAATATTTTAATAAGGCTAATACGGCCAAGGACTTTAATTCATGAGCCACCATGGAACCATTTCACAGTAAACGTCATAGTGACATCGCATTAATTAACAAGGGAAATCGTAATGACTTTTACTTTGAAAAGGTTCCATGGTGGCTCATGAATTAAAGTCCTTGACTGTACAACAATAGTCGAATTGACACATTTTGTCAGTTACGCGGCATTAGCCATTGTTGGTTACGCGGTCTTGCAGTTTCATCGACGATTTGTTTCATTTTAATGAATTAGGAGCAATTATCATCATTATTCCAGCCTGTATATGTCCCACTGCAGGCCGCCACTCAGAATGAAAGGGCTTGGGCCGTAGTTCGTTCCATTTGGAGTACCTAAAAATTGGAAATTGGCTAAATTTGATAGATACGCGGAATTTACCAATACCAGTTAAGTGGATTTGCACTATCGCCGACGATATGTTATCTCCTTTATTTATCTTTTTGTATTTTAATTTATTGTATACATTGCATCGGTAATTTCCATTAAAGAAAAAAAAACATTTGCCTAAATAAAAATCCTGATTCATTCACACGATTAGCATTGCAAATTAGATGTTCGCATAAAAACTATCTTGAGTGATACACGCGCATTTCATCGATCTCAAGGCTCTTGTTATTTATTATTATCAGATTTGGAGTTCTGTTGCTGAGCGGGACACCGTTACGTTTCTTTAATAAAACAATGGAAGCACAAAGGTGTGTCAGCTGGCCCTTATTTATAACCGTGATAGGTGACAAAAGACTATGACAATTCGAATTACATCAAAAAACTTTCGGTGCCCTACGAGTACAGTATAACAATGCATTTAGGATGTTCTTAGGGTTGCCGCGCCATTGCAGCGCCTCAGGAATGTTCGCGGAGGCGCCAACAGATGATTTTCACGCCATTATGCGTAAACGCGTAGCGTCTCTGTTGCAGCGAGTGCGTGGCAGCGTTAATACCATCCTGGCCACTGTCGCCAACAGAGTAGATGGCCCATTCCAGCAGGGGTGGAGTGCCAGGCATCTGCCTTCTAGTTTAAGTTAGTCTGTAGGTATATTGTTACTAATATAGTCAATAAGGGTCTTTGTTACTAACACATTATGGATGCAATCTGAATTAAATGATTATTATTAATATTGCTAACTTATGTGTAGGTTCTTGATGAACTGGGCTTAGTATTTGTAAGAAATGTAAATCGAATTGTCAGTGTCACTAAACTTGTCGCCTCGCCTGTTATATCTATGAAATAAGGGCCTGATTTATGCCACGGAGTATACAGTGGAGAAAGATTAAGCCTAATTTTTCTTTCAAACTCAGCTTACCGATATTTGCGGGGGGACAGCGCTGTCGTTGGATTTCGCGAAGAAGACGTAGGTACCTACCTAAATTGGCGTGGCTGATCCAGCGGGGGGATCCCTCCACACTTGAATATTAAGTTTAAGAGTAAAGGCAGGAATAAGATGGCGGTAGCGCCTACTGTGTTAATTTTAAAACAAACTCGTCAGCCGATTTTGCGTGGACGTCGACGCACGACCAACGTCGAGACACCCCGTACAATGTCTACGAGCAAACGAGTTAAGTTGTACTTGTCAGTTGAGTGCAACGCTGAAACTGCAGAAGGTTTTTTTTTTACAGAATAACACCCGATGAAACTTACCCAATCGCAAAAAAAACAATGTTACTCAGTAAAAAACAATGTAAGACGAGGCGGATTGAAACGTCATTGATAATTAAGGTTCACATTCATTTCTACTTTCAAAACTTGATCATCTTTGATAATGTTTTCATACCTAATCATAAATAGTATTTTATGCAACGGTTGTATAAGTGAGGTCTTAAAAGGCGAGTGACGTGAGTTGCGATACGAGCGAATGCGAGTATCGCAATGGAAGACGGCACGAGCCGTTAAGACCAAATTATACACCGTTGCATACAATATTTTTTCT